>JASVER010000034.1:9482190-9539463 GCA_030449065.1 Oceanodroma leucorhoa
AAAATAAAGAAATAGAGGGGTGAAATAAGGAAAAAATAGAGAAATAAAGGGGGGAAATGGGTGTTGAGGTTGGGGAGGAGGAGTGGGGGTGGCAGCGATGAAGCTCGGGGACATCCCAGAGGATGCTACGGCCTGTCCTCGGTGCCGGTAGCACCCAAAMGGGGCCGGTACCGTGATTTAATAGGGTTTGTAGGAATAATTAATATAATTTTCTTGCCCGGGGGTGCTGCGAGCTGGGGATGGACCCTCCGCAAAGCCCCCCCCCCSCGGCCTCCCGGGGATGCAGCTGTATCCCGGCCGTGCAGCACCGGTGCTGCTCCCCAACCGCTCTGCAGCCTCCGGACCCTCCCGGGGGGGGGCTCAAGGGCACCGAGAGCGACCGGTCGGTCGCTCTCGGTGCCCTTGAGCCCCCCCCCGAGGGTCCGGAGGCTGCCCGCGGTGGGGGGGGACACGGGATGGTGTGTCCCCCCCCGGTCCATACCTCCTCCGGGTATGCAGCGGAGCTGCGCCATCCCCGGGCTACGCGGACGTGCCGCACCGGCACGGAGGGTACCGGAAGGGGGGTGGGGGGGTAACAAGCAGAACCCCGTTGTCACGGGGAATGGGGGGGGCCGGGGCGTGGGGGGTGTTCACCCGTGGGCGGCGGCGGGGCAGACTGAGGGCGCGGCGGCGGGATCCGCACGCAGCGGTCCCATGGTGTAATGGTTAGCACTCTGGACTTTGAATCCAGCGATCCGAGTTCAAATCTCGGTGGGACCTCCCGTTCTTTTTGCCTTCTTCCGCCGCCGCTCCGGTAACGCGGCGGGAGGCGGCTACGAACCGGGGCGGGGGGTTGTGGGGGGGGGGGCAGCACCGCGAGACACCCCCCCCCCGGCGCCCTCGCGGTCGCCAACACGTAGTAAGTGTAGACAGCTCTATCTAGTCAGACTTTTTTCTATTTTAAATTCCTTCATATGTATCATCCTTTTTGCATTTTGTGCGGGGGCGCCGGCTCTTCACTGCGCGGGCGCGGCAGAGGGCGGCGGGCGCTCTCCCACTCTGCCGCCCGCTGATTGGGCTTGTGGGCTGACACTCTCGCCTCTCCGCGCTGCTATTGGTTGGGAGCGCGCTCCGCCCCGCCTCCCACCCGCGGTCTAGCGTAGCGACGCTGCCTCGTCGCAGAGGCCCCGTGGACTCGCCGCGGCGGGTTCGCGGACGCGAGTGGGCGGTGTGGGAGGCCTCGGGGGAAACGGCCCTAAAGGCCCAGCCCTGGCTTCAAGCCCAGGCCGGGAGCGTCCCGAATCCCTTCAGCAGCGGCTTAGCCRGCTCTTGACGCAGGTTTCCGGCCATTTAACGTCGATTAACGGGGTCAATCCCCTCCGAGCCCAGCGAGCGCGGCCGMGGCCGCGTTATCGCCCCGGGTCGGGGGCAGCCGCGGCTCCCGGAGCTCTGCTTTGGCCCAGGAGCCAGGCCCCGGCCCGGCTGGTGTGGCCCAGGCGGAGGCCGCCGGCCCCACGGCCCTGCCTTTCGCTGCCGCAAGAAAGACAGAGGCCGCGGTCAAGCTGGCGGGTTTATTTAGCGTCTGCGAGGAAGAACAAAACCGCTTTTATTTTGGTCTTTTTTTTTTGGCTAGGGAAGTATGCAGAGTGGAGGCTGCAGGGGTGTGCTGGGGAACCCCCCGCCTGAGGAGAAGCTTCTTCCTTGCGTCCCTCCTCCCTGGGGAGCCCCCATCTTGGAGCGTCCCTGGGGACGAAGTGCCGAGGGACCCCCCCCCCGCCCCGTGGACTCGGTGCCGAGCAGGGCCGGCCCATCCATGAGCCCGAGCAGTGGCCTGGAAAGCGGGAAAACTCTGCTCCAAGTGGGGTTGAAAGCAATTTCCTACAAGCACAGTGTTTACCCTTCTCCGAGGCCCATCTCCGTGCGTTCCTGGAGCCCCAGCAGCACCCACCGGCATGGCGGTAGACCCCCCACCCTTCGCAACAGGCAGCGGAGACCCGCCGCGCCGTCGCCTTTTCCCAAACAGCCCGTCCCACAGGGTGGAAGAGGTTTGTTCCTGCCCTGAGTTTGCAGCCGTTGGCTTCACGGTGGCTAAATCTGCCGTGGGATGTGTGTAACCTCCGAGCAGAGATTGGGCCTCGGGGGAGCGTTTCACCGTGGGCCCGAGGGTCCCGAGACCGGAGGTGAGCTGGCATGAAGCAGAACTGGGATGGGGACAGGCTGCGGCAGAGATGGGACCTGAGGGACTCTAAGAAATAAACAGAGCTGCTGCTTCTGTTTGGGGTTCGATGGTCTGGGGATGTTTTGGGGAGTTTGCTGAAAGACAGTATGTAGATGTAATGGACTTAAAAAACCCAACCAARCAAAACCCAAACACTGCAACTCCTCCCCCCCCCCAAACAACAAACCCCAGAAATCTTCCCCAAAGTATCGCCCTACTGAACTTGGAAGCGAGCTGTGCCCCAGCTGCCGTGCTTTTTCTATCAAGCAGGGGATGAAATTTGTCCTAGAAAAAAGCTGCCCTTGGGAACRGGAGGATCGTGGCCCGGCATTGCCAGCCTGGGGCTTGGCGAGTCCCGCCTTGCTCCAAAGAGCTACTGCCCCCCCCAAGTCATCCCCGTCACTGATGGGACATGGTGGGAYGGGGCTTTGCAGCCCCCTCTGCCCGTGGGGGGCCCGGCTGCCCTCCCCTGCCCGCAGCACGGCCGCAGCAGCAGAGGGAAGCCGACGGTGAAGCGGAGGCAGCGCTCGGAGTCGCCGGGACCTGCCAGCCCTGGCCTTGCCAGGGGGTTTCCAGGGGAGGAAGCGAGACCCAGAGGCGGTGTGAGGGTTTGAACAAGTTGYCTGGGGCCTCGCTCCTTCCCGTGCCCTGCCCTGTGTCGGGTGAAGCCCACCCAGCTCTGCTCTGGCCACCCCCTGGCTCTCGATGCGAGGTGGGTGGTGGGGGCGAGCGGTGGGCTGTAGGAGTGGTGGGCAGCGGTGGTCAGCGGCTGGGGGAGGGGGGGGATGTCTAGGAATAAGGAGAATAAAGCTTCAGACCCCTGGAAGCCTCAAAAGATTCGGGTGGGTATTGCCCTTCTGTGCCAGGTGGGGAAACTGAGGCACTGAGAGGAGCTGACTTGAGCAAGGTCCTGCTGGGAGGCTCTTCTGCAGCAGTCGGGGGGCTCGGCTCCGGGGTTGGGCTGCTTGGAGAAGGCTGAGACCAGACACAGCTCTGCAGTTTCATTAAAGCCCAGTTTGCTGCCGGCTGCTAAAAATGCAGAAGTTTTGCTTACAGGAAACCAAATGTAAATTAGCCGTGAGAGCACAAAAGCACACGCTGCGCTGGCTGCTGAACCTCATCTCCGGTGGCAGTGGGGTAAATTTTTTTTTTTCTTCTTTTTTTTTTTTTTTGTTTGTTTTCTTTTTAATTTTTCTTTTGCCATCCTTTAGATGTGCTGTGCTTTGGTTTCTGGACTCCCCAGTGCTGAGGTCATACTACAGGGAAAGCAGGTTTCTGACAGTCTTGGCTCGCACACGGGAACATCCTTGTGCCCGGCGGTGACAGCAGCAGGGGTCAGCTTATTGTACAGCCGCCCTTCTCCTTAAAGGGGTTCTTGTCCTCGGGGATCCCTTTCAGCAGCGGGTCCTCGCCCGCCATGGACTCGATGTACTCCTTGATTTCTTTGCCCGTTTTGGAGACCTGCCAAGGAAGGAGATGCTCTGCCCGGGTTATGGGAACGAACCCTCGCTGCAGAGCTGCGCTCCCGCTCGTCGGCTGCCTACGAACCCGTTCGTGGAGCCGGGAGAGGGGAACCGTGGCCGTGAAGATCCCACCCAGCCTGGGGTTGTCCCCGAGAGCACCCCCGGGGTGCTGTGGGCACCTCGCTGCGTGCGGGGATGCAGTTCCCAGGCTCTGGGACGTGGGGCTAAGCCCGAGGGGCATGTTTGGCTCGAGGGGAGAGGGGTGAGTGCACATGCTTCTGCCTGTGTTTGGGGTTTAATTGCAGGGGTTGTGGGTTTTTTTTTTTTCCTTTGCAGCACGATCAGGTCAGGAAGTTACCGTGGGGAACAGCCCCTCTGCGTTTTGGGTGAAAAGCTCACCATTTGCCTCTCGTTCTTCACCTCCTTCTTCAGCTGATCCAGCTCCATCTTCAGCAGCTCCTTCTCGGTCATGTCCTGAGCCATTTTGCCCTGTAACCACGGGGAAACGGWGCATTATTAGTGTGTAGATGGGCTTCTCCTAAGGCACACTAGGACTATTGCTTTGGCCCTAATAGTATTGCGAAAGTTGCTAATGTCTCAGCTACCCCCACGGCGAGACACGGGTTGATGCTAAAAAAAACCCCTGAGGCGGGAGGCACCTTTCAGAACCCTTCTTGTAACATCTACTGTAACCAGATTTTCGTTTGCTTGTTCTCAGCAGGCACATCGAGCGACAGATGCAGTCTGCGGGCAGCGGGGGAGGATCCAGCCTGGTTTTTAAAGAGGTCTTTGCTACCGCAGAGGCTGTTTCCCCAAGACGTTTGGTGGCCAGTTCAGCGGGGCCGGCTGAGCCCGGAGAAAAGCCGCTGCCTCGGGGCCGTCGGAGCAGCAGCCTCGTAGGAGAACCTGGATGCCCACATCTGCAAACTAGACCTTCCTGATCTGTGTCCTGTGCCTGGGCATCTTTGCAGGTTTTCTAAGGAACTAAATATTTTATTTATTTATTTTCTTCTCTCCCCTCCTTATGCCCACCCCCCAGGTAAGTGCTAACATGGGTTGAGGCCCCTTCATCGCTGTGGACTCGGCTGTTTGCACGCAGAGGCATTGCTGGCTGCGACAGAAGGATTTTGGGGCCATGTGGGTTGGAAAARCCCAGCTCTTTTTTCACGAAAGCCCATCCAAGGGTTATGTGAGATTCCCGCACAGCTGGCCCGCGCTGCTGAGATCTCTTCCTATRTTTAAATTCGGGTTTGACAGCCCTGTCCACAACCTTTTAAATAAAAAAGGTAAATGTGATTAAGCTGAAACATGCCTTGACCCTGCTTTGGAAGGCAYGAAGCTTGTGTGCCCTAAACCCCGCTGGTTTGCTGCCCAGTGCTCCTCTCCCCGTCGATGCCCTCGACGCACAACCAGCCCCGGGAGATGCTTGTGGCAGAGCACGAGGAGCCGAAAGCCGCAGCACAGCCGTGCTCCCAACCCACGGAGAAGGCGGTGGGCTCCCCACGATGCCGTTTGTAGCTGCAGGGAGCGAAGCCACTTACCTCCGGGGACGAGGGGCTGCCTCCCTCGGCGATGGAGCCGTTCAGAGATCCATCCGAGGGGAGACGCCGTCAACTGGACCCTCGCTCTCCTGATCCAAGCGTGAAGACTCCTTCAGCTCTCTGGGAGGGGAGCGGGGAGCAGATGTCTTTGGTCCTTAAGCTGATAATAGACTCAAGCCAATAAGCTGGTCAGGTGTTGGGCATTAGCCTCAAAACCCCCCCGGGGTAATCAGTGGTGGGGCTGTGGGGAGGGTGAGGATGGGGGGGGGAGGAAGGGTGGGGTGGAGAAGCGCTTTGTGGGGTGGGTGACTGGGGCAGCCGGGAAGCCCTTGAGCCCCTGGCGTGGGTGTCTGGGTCCTGCCCTGGCTGGGACAGAGGGACTGTCCCCTGGGGGGGTCAGAGCAGCTTTCGTGGAGTTTAGGAGGGGGTGGTGAGGGGACCTCGGGGGCTGGCGCAGCCTCGGCGGGGGCCAGGAGCAGTTCGGGCGGCTCTTGGTCCTTCAGGGTGTGAGGAGCTGGGCTGGTGCTGGAGGAAATTCATCATTTCCCTCGTCCTTGTGCTGGTGGGGCCGTGGGCTCAGGAAGGGCCAAGCCCTAACGTGGGTTTTGCTCCTGTCTGGCCGGTGTAAAGTCGCTGGGGCTGAGGACAGAGCCGGGGAGGCCCCGAGGAAGCGSCTGCGGGAGGAGGATAGGGTGGAGGGGGATTTCCAAGCACCGGGGAAGTGGGAATTTCCTGCCCTCGACACAGCCTCACCCGTGGGGGTGTGAAATGTTAGCGAAGCGCGGAGAAGRACCATGCTGGCAGGACAAGGATGCTTGTCACATCCCTCTGTGCCCTGAACTGAACGAGGTCCGGGGTGACCGGGGCGATGTGGTGCGGGGTGCCCGGGGTGCCCGGGGCTTTTCCGGGGAGTCGAAGCGCTGCCCTTGGCTCCATCTCTTGCCTGGCTGATAAAGGCGGAGGGAAGGGACCCTCCCTGGGTGCGACCAAGCCAGGCTCAGCCCCGCAGCGGCTCCTGGAGGGTGGGCGCGGGTGGCGGAGACGGGGGTCGGGATCTTTTTCGGTCGCTCACCCCCAGCCTGCAGCGCCGGTTCCTCCGTGACTCGCATCCTTCACCACGGCGGCCGCTCGCACGTCCCTGGGGTGACAACCAGCCGTGGCTGGGGGCTGCCCCCCAACACACCCCCAGTGGGCTTGGGGCCACGCTGGCTTCCTCCCCGCTGGCCCCCCACCTTTCCTCGCTGCCCCGAGGGCCACGATGTGACGGTGGCCGGGGTGGGCTCCACGCCTGCGGGGCGTCCCTCGGGGGGGGGGGGACGGGGACGGGGACACCGCGGCGCCCACGGGCCCTGCGTCAGCACCGCCGCCAGCTTCAAAACCCGGCGCCGAGGCGGCCGGGGAGGAAGTGGGAGCCGAGCCCGGCACCATGTCGGAGCTGGAGCAGCTGCAGCAACGCGACATCCCGGCGGGCCGGCAGGTCCTGCGCACCCACCACCGCGACCTCCACAGGGTCGCCGACTACTGCGAGAGCAACTACCTGCAGGTGAGGGGGATGGGGACGGCTGGGGACACGGCGGGACGAGCTGCGGTTTTGGGGCTGGGCGTGATGCTGGAGACAGCCGGGAGCTCTGGTGGTCCCCGAGGGGTGGCTGGTGGGTGACGGTGAAGGCTCTGCCTTTGGAGCCTGAGCGTCCCTGTTAGCATCCTCCCGAGCATTGGTTGTGTTTTTTGTCCCTCGTGCCTCAGTTTCCCCTCTTGCTCCACAGCAGCTTTTCTGCTCCRCTCTCCGGGTGGGGTTTGGGATGAAGGGAGAGTCCTCCGGGGGTTTGGTGCCTCCGGAGAAGCTCTGGGAGGGGACCAGGGACACCAGCCCCGCCTGGGCTGTCCCCAGGCTGTCCCCAGGGTTTCGGAGGTGACTCCTGGCAGGGCAGAGGCGAGCTGGGTGCCGGCACAYGCAGAGCAAGCGTGAAGCTCTGCAGCCTTCGGTGTCCCTCCTCCTCCTCCTCTCTGCCTGGCCCCCCTGTGACCTGCTGAGGGAAGGAGGGGTCAGGAGKTTTTGGGATGAAATAGGAGAAAAAAAGATTTCTGGCCCTGTTTGCTGGGGGGGGTGTCTTGGCCGGGGCGGGGGGGTCCCTGGGTGCTTTGCAGAGCCCATCTCGGTGGCCTCGTTCACCCGTGCCGGACCCCGAGGCTGCTCCCAAGGGGCTGGCGGTGGCCGACCCACTGGAGCGGAGCCGAAGGGGAAATGTGCTGAACTATTTGGAGAACCGAGACGCCGTCCCCAGCGTGGCTGGTGGCACGGCCGGCTGTCCCCAAGGGTGGCAGGCTGGTGGCACGGCTGGCTGTCCCCAAGGGTGGCAGGAGGCTGAGCTGGGCACTCGGCAGCATCCTGGGGAGGAATCACGGTGAATCCCCGGTGCTGGAAAAGCCGAGCGCCGCTGCCTGGCGGGTGTCCGTGTGTCCYGCCGGCGGAGCCAGGGGAAGTTTGATGCATTTGGAAAGCAGAAGGAAGCATCTCGGCTACCGTGTGACTCCAGCGTGAAGATGGAGGGCAGCGGTGGCCGCACGGGGTGGGCTCGTCCCACCGGCTGGGTTTCCCCCTCCAGGCGAGCGACAAGCGGAAGGCGCTGGAGGAGACGATGGCGCTGAGCACGCAGTCCCTGGCCAGCGTGACGTACCAGGTCAGCAGCCTGGCCACCGCCTTCCTCCGGCTGCTGGACCTGCAGGCGGCCGAGCTGCGGAAGGTGGAGGCCGACGTCGGCTGCGTGGCCCAGGTGGGACCGTCCTCCGACCGGTGCCGGTGCAGTTTGGGGTTTGGGTCCTGAGAAGGGGGTGGGCTCTGGGAAAGGGGGTTTGGGCAGCTCGAAGGGGCTGAAGACCCTCCTTCCCCACGCCTTGAAGAGCCCGTCAGCCCCTGTAGCGTCACCTCGCAATGGAAATGCAAGACCGTCTCCTTGGGTGCTGGTGGGGGTCACTCAACACATCGTGGGGRGGATGAGTCCACCTGGGGCTGGGAAACTGGTCTCCGGGGTGTTCTCCYAGTCTGGGCACTTGCAAATCCCAGTGGGGGGGACCGTAGGAACTGCCCGGGGAACCTCAGAGGAGCCAAAGTGGAGCGATGGGGTTCRGAGTGTTGACTTGGCTGCAATGTTGTCCCCTTGCTGGGGCCTGGCCTCGTCCTCCCAGAGCTCAGGGACACCGATGCGGAGTCCCGTAGCCACCCGCCCTCTTCCTGGCACTTGGAAGCCACCTGGAGCCTTTCCAGCCATGGGAGGAGACGGGACCCTGTGGTCACGCTGAAAGCAGCAGGAAAAAAACTTACGGTCATCCGAGTCTCATGCATCCCTCCCGCCGCTGCCCTGTCCCCCCGTCCCCTGCTTTAGGAAGGGCCAGATCCGCTGTGGTGGCATCAAGGGCATCGCTCGCCCTGCTGTGATGGAGCAGAGCAGGACCTGCCCCTGYGACTTTGGCCAGGCTGGGGGGTTCAGGCTCAATCCTGATCCTTCCCTGTGACCTTACAGACAGGGAGATGGGGCTGGGAAGGGGGGTGGGACTTGGAGATGGCAGCAGGAGAACCTGGGATGGGACGGTGGGGACAGTGTCATCTCCGCAGAGGGTTGACATGCACAAGGAGAAGGTGTCTCGCCGGGAGATCGGCTCGTTGACCATCAGCAAGAGGTTCCCGTCCTACCAGAAGATCATGTCCCCCCCCAGCCCGCCCTGCCTGGAGCCCTACTACAGGAAACCCCTCAACTTCAGCGTCCTGGACGACATCGGCCACGGCATAAAGGTCAGCCCAGGGCTGTCCCCCAGGGGTGAAGGGGCTTGGATGGGCTTTCTTGGTCCCCAGTGTTGGGTGCACAGTTGGGCTCAAACCCCTCCTTGATGGAGAAGCGGGGTCTGTCCGTGCCCTACAGCCCACTCCGGGACTCATCCCGCTGGGGCTCGGTGGTCCCAGCTTGGGGAGGGGTGACATGGCCCAATACAGCAAAGGGAAACTGAGGCACACGACACTCAGCCAAGGCCGTCAGCGCCCCTGGGGCCGCGATGCTCTCACCCCTACGGTGCCTTTCCCAGCACCAAAACCACCCACGCAGGAAGGTGCCCGTGGCCGGGGGGGGGGGGGTTTTCGGCAGCCTCGCAGGCGCGAGCCCCCGGCGAAGCCCCCGCGGGGCCGGAGGGGAAGTGGTGGTGCTGGGGCCGCGGTTCCCACGGTGGCGGGCGCCTTTCGGCCGCCTCCGCGCCGGCGGCTCCTTCCGCTCGGGTGCTCCCGTCAGCGGGGGGGTGCAGCGGAGAGCTCGGGGTGCTGCCGCCCATGGGTGGGTGTGGGGGGGGTTGCAGCCCTTTGGGGTGCGATGAGTTTGTGGGGCGGCTGCCCTCACCCATCGCGTCCCCGTGTCTCCCTGTGCCCGCAGGACCACAGCACCCAGCTGTCCCGCACGGGCACCCTGGCTCGGAAGGGGATCAAGTCGGCGGCGCAGGCTGCGGGCACCCTGGGGTGAGGCTGCGGGTGGGGATGGGTGCAGGGTCGGGGGMTTTGCCTTTCCGTGTCACCGAGCGGGTGACAACGGCAGGGAYGGAGCCACGAGGTGCACCAGGGGCTCACCCGATGCTGCTGCCATCGGGGTCCCATCCCCAGCCCTGTGAGGAGCCGCCGGCGGGGCTGGGGTGACAGCGGCCGCTCTGCCCGCAGGAGAAGCACCCGTGTCCCCGAGCCCGTCCAGCCGCCCGTGGTTCCCCAGGGCAAGCTCTCCGCGGCCTCCTCCACCTCCTCACTGACATCCATCAGGTACCGGCACTGCCCGGGGGGTCGGGAGGGTCTGGGGGGGGGTCAGGAGAGCCCGAGGCAGCCACCGTCACCCCGCTGCTCGGGGGAGGTTCTGCCGCAAAGGGGTTTTGATGAAAAATACGGGTTTGGGGAGTGGGAGATCGGCTGCCCTGGGCGGTGCTTATTTCTAGAGCAAAATCCCATTAGAGAGAAGGTACCCGATGGGGAAACTGAGGCACAGAGTGGGGAAAGGGCTTGTATGGGGTATACAGACAGATGCTGGGGTACCCTGCCCACGGTGACTGCAGCAAGCGGCACCCCATCCCRGCATGGGCCAAGTGTCTGCGTTCCAAGAGTGGGGGGGCAGAGGCAGCCCCCCCACCCTGACACCGCCAYTCCTCCACCCTCAGCTCGAGCGGAGCCCCGGCAGCCCCCGGTGAAGGCATCCCCGCACCGCCACCACTGCCCTCCCCGCCGGGGCCAGCCCCACCGCCTGCGGCTGCCGTCCCACCGCCCCCACCTCTGCCTGGGGACCTGCCACCGCCGGGGGACCTGGCCCCGTCCCCGCCGGACCTCATGCCCCCCAGTGAGTGCTCGGTGGTCCAGGGATGCTCAGCATGGGGGGGGTTAGGGGGGAGGTGGGGGCTGCGCGTGGCCTCTGCTCCCCACGGAGCCCTTCATCCCCCATCGATTTTGTGGGGGTTYTGCAGCTCCTGATGACCTCGAGCCGCCGCCGCCACCATCAGCTTTGCCTGACTTTGAGGATTTGGCCCCACCACCGCCGCCGCCAGCCGTAGAAGACCCCCCCTGGGTCCCGGAGAGCTACCTGGAGAAAGGTACAGTGGATCCCCAAATCCCCCCCCCACCCCCCCTGATCTCTTCGCCGTGGTGCTTTTGGTTGAGCTGCTGCCCACAACCACGGCACCGAGGGACCAACTGCCTGGTGTTAGCCAGGGCTGGGATGGCGAGCGATGGGGTGGTCTGCTCATGTCCCCCTCTCCTGCCCTTCTCCCCCCCTCCTTGCCGGGCTCCACRGCCCCTCTCTCCCTCCTCCCGCAGTGGTGGCCCTCTACCCCTACACGCGGCAGAAGGACAACGAGCTCTCCTTCCAGCCCGGTGCCCTCCTCTTCGTCACACGGCGGTACTCGGACGGCTGGTGCGAGGGTGTCATGGGCGAGGAAACGGGTTTCTTCCCCGGCAATTACGTGGAGCCCTTTTGAGCACCCAGGGCAGGCACCAACCCCCACCTTGCATCCCCCCCACCCCGGATCATCCGCCCCGATCGGCCGCATCCTGCTCCTCCTCGGGCAGGGCTGCGCTTCGCCTTTGAATTTCGGCTTTGCACAGCTCAGCCCTTGCGCGGGCAGCCCGGCTGGGTGCCACCGCCGCACCCTGGCAGCCCCCAGCACCCAGAGCAGCCCCCTGCCYGGCCCCTCTCCCTTTTCTTTAYGTTTTTAATGACGGCAGCAGTGACTGCTGCTGGTGCCGGGAAGGTTTAGCACCGGGACACCGCAGCGCTCAGCCGATGGGAACGCCGTGGGCAGCACACGGATCCCATGGGCTGATCCTGGTGATGCTCCCGGCCCCGCGGACCAAAGCGCAGATACAGGAGATGGGGCCCAACACCCGCAGGGACAAGGGGAGAGCAGCACCCCACTGTGATCCCAGGGACCCTGCCCGCCGTCCCCATCAGCCTGAGACGCAGAGGGGGATGGGAAGGGCCCAATCCTCCACCAAAGGGTCCCACAGGGTCCCGGCAGAGCATCGCTCGTGGCCTGGCCCCGCTCTGCTGCTCCCCCTCCAACACTGTCCCCCCTTCACCAGCCCAAGGAAGAGAAACAACATGTCCGTGCAACTCAGAGAACCATTTCACACCCAGATTTATGACCTGGATACAAACAACTTGTGTATCTGCAATATATAGATATATATCTATATACATATATATGTATTTTTTTCTTTTAATTCCATGGCTTTAAGTTCCACACAGTTGAACAGGCTCCAGAGGAGGAAGAACAAAGAGGTGGGGGGGGAAATGAAATAGAGGAGGAACAACTCAGGGCTGCTTTGGTTATTTCCTTACTGCTCAGGTTTGCTGTCAGGGTTTCGACGCTTTGGAGGAGTGACGAGCCACCCTCAGGGGCCGGTAAGGCTGTGGATAAATCCAGGAGAAGCCAACACCAGAGAGCAGCGAATACTGGAGGTCCCCCCTGCAGAGTGCAATTAGAAGGGGCAATTAATACTGCAGCGGGGCAAGGGGGCACGGGATGAGGGGGGGGGGTTGGTCTCCGGGGACCCGATGCCAGGAGAAGTGCTCCAGCACCACACCTCCCGGGGGGAGGTTCAGCACCTCTCGCCCAGGTCAGGAGGGGAAATTCCCCACCCCGGGGTAAGAAGGGAGTYGATAGGATCCAGCAAACACGAGGAGATGACGGGTAATGGCTCGGGGCGAGGAGGAACCTGCCTGCCACGGGGGACGTTCTGCCCTGGAAGCAGAAGCAGAGGATGGAAGTGGAAGGCAAGGGCAGGTCCTCCTCCCCGCAGCGGGATGCAGTCACCGTGCCCGTGCCCTGGGCAAGTGTTTGGGTTTTTTTCCCAAGGTACCACTTTCCAAAAGGTTTCATCTTCCTCGTGTCATGTTTTTTTTCCAGAGAATAAAGTCTCAAGGGACAATTAACTCCACCGCAAGGCTCAGCAGCTGAGCCAGGGGCTGCCCTGCCCAGGCGGGGTGCGGAGGGCAAGCCGGGGAGCCCAAATTTCCTGGATTAAATTTCCAGTGGCCTCACGAAGAGGCAAGGGGCCCTCGAGCATCAGGTTCAAGGCAACAGCACGCAGCTCCTGGCGTGGCCGGTGGACGTCGGGCAGGCGAGGGGGATGAAGGCAGGAGGAAGCATGTGCAGGGCCCAGACCGTGGGGAGCCGGCTTCTGGTCTTTTAGGAATTGCTCTTGTGAAGTCAAAAGGGAAAGGAAAAAAAAAACAAAACCACCACCACCACCACAAAAAATCACCATTAGTGTTGGCAAACACCCACGCTGGAGTAGATGTCCCAGCTGCATAGAGAAGGCTTCATCTCAACATGGCAGGGGGAGGAGAAGGGGGGACCTAGAGAAAGTGCTTTAATCACCGCGGAGAAAGGAGCTTGGAGAGGAAAGGCTGGAAAGCAACCCAGGAGCGGGGGCTGGGCGAGCAGCGCGGATGAGCGCGGGGTACAGGGCGTGACCCCCCCCAGGCTTCTCCTTTCCCAGCCGCTTACAGTACGCAAGTCTCTTCTGAGCCATCCTCAACACTTCTTCTTGAGGACCTCCTGGAGATAGCGGGCGACCTCTGCAGCCGATTCCCAGGGGACGACAGTGGCCTGGAAGGCTCCAGGCTGCTTCTTCTCCATCTCTTGGGTCATCCGGTGCATGGGGTAGCCCTTCCGCGGGAAAGCCACATCAGCTGAAGTCAAAGTCACGGAAGGGCAGAAGTCATTGGCACCATCTCCCACGTAGAAGACCCTCTCGAACTCCACCTCCTCCTGGGCTCTCTCCGCCAGGTATTCCGTTAGGATTTTGCGTTTGCACATGTTGGCCGGGCAGTCAAGGCACTTGTGGCTGTGGTAGGGCCCCAAGGTGAAGTACCCCCTCTTGTCAAAGCCGGACGGGTTGCTGAAGATCTTGCGGAAGAGGGAGTAGAAACCGGCTGCCCTCAGATTGCATTCGATGCCAAACATGTTGGCATCGGAGATGAGGATGATCTCGAAGAGCTCGTGGTTYTTGGAGAGGAACTGGAAGAGGTCCGGCATGCCGGGGGACAGGGGGATGTTCTCATAGACTGTCTTGAAGTCCCCCATCTTGACCCCCTGGTCCCCCATGTACGCCAGGACGCGCTGCATGTACTCGTTGTAGAAGCCCTCGCGGAAGGTCTGTCGGATGTGCTCCGGAAGCGCCTGCCCCGGCGCCGCCCGGACAATGGAGTCATCGCTGTTCTCATTGATGATGGTCTCGTCAAAATCAAAGATGAGGAGGTATTTGGGAGGCCGGGGGCTGGCCATACCAACACCCTGCGAGGCGGAAGGGTAACACCCAGCCGTTAGTTCAAGGCACTTGGCTTCGGCCCTGGCACGGCGATGGTGGCAACCACAGCGGCAAGAGGCTGCCACCCCCGCAGAGCGATGCTCCTTGGCTACCTTACCCCCAGGCAGCTTATTAGCCCAGCTGGGCTTGGGGGGGGGGGGCTAATCCCCCACTGACATACCTCAGCCCCGGCCCTAAAGCCTTTATCCTGCCTATAAAGAGATCATTTTGTCACCGCTAATCCCGTTCCCGCAGTCAAGGCGGTCACTGTGCCGAGCTACCGCCGCACACGTCCTCCCAAGGGACGGGGGGACAGCACGCGCCTCGGGGTGTTTTGTGCAGGGAGGGTCCTCGGAGGGGGGGGGTTTACTCCCCAACCTGCTCCTGTCCCACCAYTGGAAAGGGGTTTGTGTCCCCGCAGACCCCTCTTGCTGCCAGGACAAGCCCGGCTCTTCCCGACAGAGGAAAATATTTTGCGGGTTGATTTTTTTGCTCCATCACCTGGATGCAGTKTCCCCCTTGGATCGGGCTCCGCAGGCTCCTGAGAAGCCCGGGATAACTCAGAGCCGCCTCCTGCCYTGCTCTAAAACCAAAATAAACCCACTTTGCCAACACGCTGCAAAGCCGGGGAGCCCCAGCCCGGCCTCCCGGTGCCCCCCCGTTCCCCTCGGCTAAAGCCACGACGGCTCCCGCAGCACCCGCTCACCTCCCGGCTGCTCCCGTGCCGCCTGCAGCCAAAAGTTTGCAGGATGGGGACCCGATTCCTGCTCCCTGACCCTGAGAAGAGAGGGGACAGCCCCGTTCAGAGAGGGTAAGACGGGTGAGAACGGCACTGACCTTAAACAGGCATGGCAGCCCGACGCCCTCACAGCACCTTTTCATTTTAAGACCATCACTCTGCAGGCAGCGCGTGGCTGAAGGCAGCGCTTAGGGCTTGCCGGGCTGCTCTCCTGGCTGCAAACCACAAAGAAGGGGGAGTTTGGTTAATGGTTTGGGTTTTTCCCCCGGCTGCCACCTTCGGGCACAGCACCAAAAGGCACGGCACGGCCGGGCTCTACGTCCTGCAGCAAACTCCCAAGCTCGGGACCTTTCGTACCAGGAACAGAGGAATTAAAGGAGTCTCCAGAGAGCAGGGCGAGTGGGCAGAGCCCGTTTAATGCTTCTGATCCCTCTTAATTCCCCTGAGCACCCAGGCTTTGCCGCACGTGAAAGCAGCCAGCAGAACGATTCGGCAATAAACCCCAGCAACACATGCCCTGTTCCAAAATCGCCCTGATTTTCTTGCACTATAATTAGTTTTGGGGTGTTTGTTTTAATGGAGTAATTATCCTGGAATGAAAGCGGGTGCCCTGGCAGCTCCGGCGAGGATGTGCCAGTCTGCTGCCCCGGAGCGAAGGCAGAGCCCAGGTCACGTCTCCTGAATTTTGCCGACCTCTTGTGGTCCACAGCGACCAAAGCAGAGCGATGGGAAACCTCAAAAAACCAACCTCGCAGCCAAACCCGGCTGGAAACTCAGCCGGACGGATAGCGGGAGGGATAACACACTGGGACACGGGAAATTTTAACTGGGCACCAGTAGCTTGGCTTAGCTGGGGCTTAGGAGGATTTCAATGATTTTTTTGTCATCAGCRTGACAACAGGAAGAGTTTTTCAGCTGAAGGTTTGGTTTGAAACCCAGCATCAAACTATTTTGGGCACAAACACGATTCATGACTCCGCTAAAATAATAAACCACAACTGCGACTCAAAGGTGRCGTGCTGCAAAGGGAAGCGGGCACCCAAAATTAAACCCCGGGTTGAAATCTTGTAAAAGCGACTTTTTGTGAAACCTTCAAACCAAACACTAGTTATTTGTAGAAGCATCCATCAAAAGCTGATGTTTATTTACAGACATCATTTGAAGCCAAATAATGCTACAGCCAGCCTGGGAGTGGGATTAACCACCACGATTTTCAGGTCCAAACCAAGAGAAACAGAAAAAAAAGATTAAACGTGAAAGAGTAATTGTAATTTTTGTCATTCTACTCTGAAGAGCTGCCAGCAGTGAGGAAATAATTTGGGTCTAAGCCGTGAGGAGACGTTGCGGTACGATGCAGCGGCACAGGGAAAGAGCCCTGGAAGGGCTGGTTACCGCTGTGGGCACCGTTATGGGCAGCTGTAAGGGACGACGTGGGCACGGGGAGCTCACCCACCCCTCAAAAGCTCTTCTGGACCCAAGTTTTTTGCGTTTTGCAAAACAGGAAAGGCTGACAGCACACGTCTTGAATTTTGGGCAGATTAGGTCAAACACAGACCTGAACAGCAACCTCCACGCAATCTGTAAGTCCCTTTAGCACTTTTCAGCTGAGGTTCCCCAAACACCTTCCCTCTAGCCACCTCTCCTGAATTAACGTTTTGTTCTGCACATAAAAACTGACCTACGAGCTGGGGAAAAGCCAGTTTGCTCTCTTTTGGCTTATTTTAGCTCCGCTTCCATCGAGAACTTCCATCGCTTCCTCGAGACCAGCACGAGGTCGGAAGCAGCATCAGCCACCCTGGTCTGACGTTAACTCGTCCTCAGCGGAGCTCCCCGTGAGCTCTTGCCTCCCCTCCCCACCTCCCAGGCATGACTTTGCTCTCCCTGAAGGACCCAGGACACCAATAACCCCAGCGGGGATAAATCCAGCCGCTTCCCACGAGCCTGAAAACAAAACCAGTTGCTCTCCCCGGCTCCTTACCCCGGTGTCCCCGGCACTGCCACCGCCGCTGCACAGAGCCTCTCCCAGCCCAGGGCTCTGAGCCAAGCGCCCTGACGGCGGCTTCCCCATCGTGGGGGAGAAGAGAGGCCACCGGACCTTTTTCTATGGGYTTTCTAAGGAAAAGGATAATCCGTGAAGTCAGCTCGGACAATTGTTGCCCCCATCTACCGGCAGGAGATCGGAGCATCCCTGCCACGCTTCCGCAAGAGCCGCCTTCTGCTCTCAGCCGGCCCCCAACACCGCTATGGACTGTATCAAAATGTGCCTTGCTTTTATGCAAAGCAGAAATTAAAATCTAAGCTTTATTTAGTGAATAAAGGTCTGGGATGGGACTTTTCACCACCGGCCTCCGGGGGCTGTTGGGCAAACCACATCCTTCCCCCACGAGCTGTTTTCCCCTTGCAATACAGAGAAGGGAGATACCAGCGTTAGGAGCAACTCTTAATAAACCAGSGCTCATCCTCTCCAGCGAAAGAGAAGCAGGCTGAGCTGTGGGGTCTGGCAGCTGCCACCTCMAACCCCGACAGCCCGGTGCAGGAGGGGAGCGGAGATGAGGAAAAAAAATATTCAGCAAATCTCCCAGCCCTGAATTACCCCGTTAAATCCAGCCAGGAGCCGGCGGTGCCCGTGGGCACACCGCTAGCAGCGTGGGATGGAGCAGCCGGCTCCATCCGGGGTAGGGAGAAACGAAATCCCTGCAGGACCGTGTCACCGCTCCCAGCAGAGCTATTTCTGCGCGGAGATGACTCACCCGGCGGCTGCTTCCCGGGAGCGCGTCCGTCCACCTTCTGCAAAAAAGGGACTCCCTCCAAAATAAAAGAAAAGCGGCCGCGCTTCCTAACATTATGCAAAGCCTGAATGTTGAAACAGAAAATAAAACAGATATTTTGCTCATTAATTGCGTCAAATGTAAAGGCTTAAACAAACTGAATGCGGAATGAGGGTCAAAATATGCCTGATAAGAGGGGTGAGCCRCCAGGCTCACCGCGAGAATAATTTCCCAGGGTAGTTTATCCCTAAAATCTCGATGTTTTCCTCCCCTCTGACAATACCTCCAGCCATCCTCGGGATCTTTCTGTCCCGAAGAGGCGCAGGGAGGAAAGGCTGGAGCCCAGCAATATTCGCCGCCCTCCTTATCTCCGCAGATCAGCTCTTGCTGTGCGTCCCAGGGGACCTCTGCACCCCCCATGCGATTTAGGGATTAATCCCGTAACGGGTTCAGCSCAGGACGAGCTGCACGGAGAGGAGCAGCGCTGCGCCACGCACCCGCCCTCCGYCGCAGGATCAGGCCCTACCCGAGCCCCCGGCGCATCCAAGCGAGCGCGGACGGGGATCAGCACCCGATTTCAGGGCCGAGAACTGCTGAGCCTCGAAAGCGAGGGGGCACGGGGGCATTTCCCAATTGCAGGCACAGTCCCCGGGCTGGTTTTAATCCCTACTCTGCTCTTGTCTGTTTTTAACATTTTTAACCTTAAAAAAMCATTTGATGTTTCTGGTGCGTACAACATGTTTGKTTTTTTTTAATTTTAACTCAAAACCCAACCACTGACCTTTGGCAAACGTGTTTGCCCACCCCTTAGGACAGTATTAAGGGCAAAACAAAAGGACAGAGTCCTGCTGCCCCAAAACCAAAGGAGGGGAAAACCTCCCTCTCCGGCACCATGAGGCACGTCATCGGCATCGTGAGACGATTTCACCGGAATAAAACCCGACCTGCTCCCATCCCTGGCCAGCTACACAGCTCCCGAAGCAGAAGCAAATGAGCAAATTAATAACAAATCACCGGACAGCAGAGCTCGGAGGGGTGTCTCTGCCAGCCCTGACCCCCTTCACGTGCCGAGGTGCCACCTCGCCCCTTCTTCTGCCCCACGGCTCCYGCTTCACCCCAAATSCCCCAGGCAGGGGGGAATGGGAACRGGAACAYCCTCGCCAGGGCCGGGGCTCGTCCTCCCCACCCGCACGGCTGCGACGCYGCGGCCGGTCACTTCGGGTTATGGGGATGTTCCTTTTTTTTTTTTTTTTTTAATGGTGTTTATTTTTCCTGCCGCCTGCCAGGAAGCCGCGACGTTACCGCAGCCAAGGGTTGCCGCTGCGGCCGTCAGGCCGGAGCTCTCTGACCTAATATAAAAAAAACAAAAACAAAAAACCTGAAACAGGTGGTTTTGGCCCCAAAAAGCTGCGGTTGGCAGGCGGTGGGTGCCAGATTGGCRGCTGGTTTGCAGGGGTCCAAAATTGGATCCCAGATCCCGGATCCTCCACCGCAGTGCCGGTGCCGGACCCGCCGCTGGGCACACGCATCCCGCGGCCTCTCACCCTCCGGGGCACCGGTGCCGGTGCCAGCTCCCTGCCGCCGGTGGTGCCGGGACCCACAGCGGCTGCTGCTGCTGCTCCGGTACCGGCACGCTCCAGCCCGCAGCCCGGGGAGCCGGACCGGTGCCGACTCACGCACGGCCGCTCCTGGGGTCCTCCCGGTACCGGCGACAGCCGCAACGGGGCTGACTCATGCGCGATCGGTGCTTGAAGGCTCCTGCCCGGTCGGCGCCTCCCGGTAACGGCACCGGCCGCACCGGTCCTCCGAGAGTCCAACCGGGTGGGGACCCTCCGGTACCGGCACCAGCCGCTCCGGTCCCCGCAGGGTCCCACCGGATCGGCACCTCCCGGTACCGGCACCAGCCGCCCCGGCCAGCGGAGACCCTCACCGGGTGGGCACCCCCCCGGTATCGGCATCTCCCAGTGCCGACACCCCGCGTACCGGTCCTCGGAGCCTCCTGCCAGGTCGGCACCTCCCGGTACCGGCCGCCCCGGTGCAGAATCACGCTTGATCAGCCCCCGGAGCCTCCTTACCGGGTCGGAACCTCCCGGGAGCGGCCGGTTCACGCCCGGTGCCGGTGGATGCGCGCAGGCAGCCCGGTGTTTCGGCCGTGAATGCAGCCGGGCACCGGCGGCTCGGGAGCGCGGTGCGGCGGGGCCGGTGCCGCTGCCGGGGCCGGTGCCGCGGCTGCCGCCAGCGCGGGCCCTTTAAAGCGACACAAACGGAGCGGCGGCGCGGCCCCGCGGAACAACCGCAGTCCCCGCGCGTCACAGCCCGCACAGCCAATGGCAGCCGCGCCGGCGCCCATCAAAGGGGGCGGTACCCGCCAGAGCCACGCCCTCAGCCCGCGGGGAGGGGGGGCAGCCGATAAGGCCCCCCCCCCCCCCCCCCCCCCCGTTAATACCGCGTTAGCGCAGCCCCGGGGGCGGGGGTTTGCTCCCAAAAGTTGCAAAATCGGCGAATAAGCAACGAAACCCCTCCTAGGAGGAGTCAATTTAACTATTTTGTAATTTAACCATTTTGGGGGGGTTTTGCCCCAAAACAAGGGGCTCAGAGGGCCAAAAAATAAAATGCCCAAATGCTCCCCAAAACACAGCCCCGGGGGGGGGGGGGTCGGTGCCAGCTCTGCCTGTCCTGCTCCGGGGCAAGGAGCCTTCCCGGGCACCCACCGGCCCCGGGCCCAGCCGCTGCCCTCAGCTGGGGGGGGGCAGGGGGAGCGGGGAGCCAAGGTCAATTTTGGGTGCTGGCTCTGCACCGGGTCACCGAATTGCAGGGTGCCTGGCCAGGCACACAAGCAGGGCAGCCCCAGCAAGSGTATCCACACCCCAAAATAACCCTCCTCGGCTCCGGGGTGGTGTTTAAGCGGTATCATGGTTTTGCAGGATGTCTAATTCGTACTGGAATCGCCTGTGATAAAAAAAAAAAAATAAGGGCAGCTTGTTCAAAGGCTGGAGGCAGAGGGTGTGGGCAGGGAGGGGACGCAGCAGCTCGGCCTTAAAAACATGTAGTTAAGAGACCACCAGAGGTTGGGTTTTCGCTTGCTTTCTAATTAAAAATGTCTAAGAATAGAAGGACGCAAACAAAATTCAAAAGGGGAGCAGAAAACTGTAGTTTTTGCAGACTACGTGGGCTGGACGAGGGCCGGCTGCCCCTGTGCCGGCTGCTCCAGGAACGCCACGTTGTCCGAACGCTCAAGCCGTAGCCCCCAACGCTCTAAAGTTTCCCCATTTTGGCAAAATTCAGTTCCAGCCCCAGCCAGGAGCAGAGCTCAAGAGCATTTCTGCAGCCAAACCGTTGCTATTCCGAGACCTTTACCAGCCCTCGCTCCCAATTGCTAAAGGACACCGACCTTTACAGACCGATAGCTGCCTGCAGTCACCGTCCTCTCCTGAGAAACAACCCTGCTTATCAAGGAAATATTTTATCGTCTAGTCTTGAGACATTCTGGCTTTTTGATGCAGAGCACACCCCGACTCCTCTGCACGGCGTGGGTTTTGCCGTTTCCCCTTTACACCAGCTCCTCTTTAGACGGCGTTYGAGCCATTTGTCAGTGGGTATAAGGCAAGCGGGAAACTCACAAAGGGCAAATTCTCCGCTGCCTTCTGTCTCCTTCYCACTGAAAGGCAGCGGGGCAAAGATCATTCCAGAAACATCACAGACGGAGGAATTTGGCAAGGGTGATCCTGTATCCCAGTGATTTTCCACTGTTAAGAACCCCGGAGAGCAAGTGAGGACAGCGCTTTCTGCATTGGGCTGACCTGGCTCCTGGCAAGCCCTGAATAGACAGGCAGCCCTCCTAGGAACACACAGATTCCCCACGATGGGTGTGACATCCCCGCGCTACAAGAAATACACTGATGCACGCTTCTCTCCAAGTCTGTCCTGTTTTTTTTTCACCAACAAGCGGATTGCATCAGCACATAAGCAACCCTAAACTCACAATGTCCACCCAGCCATCTGTCTGTCTGTCCCGTCCCCCCCCCCCGCTCTATTTCCACCCCGCAGCACACAAAAGAAGGGTTACGACTCGTTCAGTAGCCCCCACGAAATCAATCTGGCCGCCTGTGTCAGACCTCCTTGCACTGGCACCCATGGTCTGCAACACCTATTTTGGGGAAGCGCAGAGTAAAACTGAAGCTTTCCTTTACTCACAAGGGGAACTAATCCTTGTAGCTCAGTCTTCAAGGCACATGGATAAGGAAACTTCCATTACAGCTACTCACCTCATGCCACCTCCTCAACACAGTATTCTCTAACACACAGTATCTTTTATAGCAATAAATTTTTGGTGGCCAAATAATATTTACATGGTCAATATCATGAAAAACCTTAAGAACTAACAAGCAACAAGACAGCAAACTCCAGTCATTTCATTTCACCCCGTGGGGTGACCTTCCCAGGCATCTCCTTCTGYGAGTCCCCCCCAGTGCAGCAGTCGGGACACTTGACAAAGAAAGTGGCCAACTTTGCTCAGTGGGGACTACACCAGCCCGAGCCGAGGTCTCCCTAAGTTTCTCCTGTTGACATGGGCTTCAATCCTAAAAGTCACTAAGGAAAAAAAAAAAAGGACTCGCTTGGTATGAGTGGTTAGGTCACCACCCATCAGGAGTTAAAGTATTTTATATGTTCTGTTCTATATAAGATGKAGAAATCAGGAAACATAGGAACAAGATAGGGCTTTTTATCAGGTGGGATAAGCTGCTGAAGTGGCACCAGAGACGCACAGACCATGCCGACTATCTCCACACACCACAGGTCAGCGGGCTCAGCCGCCCCGGCTGCTCTCACACCACCGTGCCGGCGAGCAGAGCAAGATGATGCTCTCAGTAACTGCAGCCCGCTTCCTAAAACACACTGCACTCATTCAGCTGGAAATCCTCTTCTTTCACATGGAAGCAAGTTCAATCTCTATCTGCTTTATCATAAACCAAGCCTGAAAATCCTCCTACTCCTTGCCAGTCATCCAATCTAACRACTGACACCAATCATCACAACGGTTGCTGACGAGACTGACAGAGGTGACAAATCTCTCACTGCAGCCTCAMGTTGCCGAGCATATTTAGCAAACACTCGAGAACAAAACTCTCCGGGCTCTGCCTCGGTGCAATTCATAAACGAGCTCAGACAATTCTGCTGGCAAGAGCCACAATGGAGAGTCACTGCAACTGCAACACGGACTTCCAGYGTTCAGCGGCTCTAGTCAGGGAAATACAACTTAAGCCATGTGAAAATTTGAGGCGTCGGGGACCATCAGCAATCCGTTAGAAACAAGCTGCAAATTGGAAATGTTTTCTAATTCAGTAAGTTACTCCATGCACAGATCCCAGCATCGATACCGTCACAGGAGCAAGCTGCCTTCCTTCATCCACTTCATTTGCTTCTTCGAGAAGCAGGCAGCGACCCGCTCCACTGCCATCTCCTGGCTAATCCTCCACAAACTGTTCCTCCTGCAGATCTGTCTCCTCCTCAACAGAAAGAACATAGATTAAATCGCAACCCTCTGGGGAATGATTTCTCTGTGGGATGGGAAAAGCCAAGAGCTATGGCAGCAACGTAACGCATCACAAGTTACATTAGGTTAAATTAATTTAAACCACCGAGGTTACCTTCTGTGGCAGTCTAACATTATTTCTGTATTTTTTTAAACAGTAGGCAGAGTGGATGGATTACTGTAATCAATGAAAATATATGCATAAAATAAGGAAATTAAAATCCATGAGACACTGTATAATAAAATCCAGTTGTTTTCTGGTAGTAACAAACAGCTTAAATTTTCACAGAACACGAGACAACATTTCAGGCCAAGTAGGAATTTTCCTATGAATCAACCACCCTAAATTACTAAAGATACAATTTCTAAAAGACAGGGGCACAAACTCTAACTCTAGGTAAAGTAGTATATTCTGACACACTCCCTGGTTTCCTTGGTGATGGCCGATGAATCATTTTCCATTACAAACCTGTAACTAGAATGGGCAGTTAGATAACATGCTTCCTTGACGCTCTCATTTCTCAATGCGCTGCTTCTCCTTCGAGCCCCTGGGAACTAGGTCATCGTGCAGCTAATATCAAATTCATCCTCTCTGTTGACATCCGATGCATTTTCTTTTAGCACCCTCCAGAAACCGTTCTGTAGCAGGGAGGTGCAGGATACCGTAACCTGCTGAAATCACAGGGTTTACGTAAGGATCAGGGCACAGTTACCAAACCAGAGTTTGAACAGGACGCAGACATTAATTTTAAGCGTCGCAAGACCTTTGGACTATTAATGATACATAAGGCTTAACAGAAAGCTGATACCTTCATGCTTGGGCTGTCTTGGAAGGAATCATTTTTCAGTCTGAACTAATTTTATGTATCATTATTCTGAGACATCTCCAGTTGACACGCTGGCTGCGTTCTGTTCCCTGCTTAGCCTTAGCTGAAGCGATCAGAAACACATCGTGAGATGAGTAAGATTTCCCAATTGCTATTTTTCGCGTTCACGGCTTTTTGCCTGCACATAGTAGCTTCAGTATAACCACAAAGTAAGAGGCGTCTGATTCTTATCTCCTTTATTATAATACACGCTATCCACTGTCTGAAAAACCTTAGAGAGGAAATTATGTGGAAAATCTAAAAAGAACTGGAAAGGGAAATGGTGATCCTGTGGTTAGGGCAGTAGTCTGGATCAGAAATCACGCCCAGCTCTGACCCCAGCTGTCACTCGCTTGCATCATGTCAGGCAGGTCTCTCGGTTCCACATCTGCAGAACAGGGATTTTTACTCATCTGACAGTAATACACTGAATTTAATCACACGAGCTGCTCAAGTAGACACACAACTAACCACCACTGGAAACCCTTAAATAGTAAGTTCTCTTTTACAACGGTTCTTTTCTAATAAACTTCCTAGTTTTATCAAAGCTTATCCTCCTGATAAAGGTATTAAGTAATTCTCACAGGATGCAGCAGGGAGGCTTGAGAGTTTTAAGCACGGAGATGAAAGCATACCAATATTTTATAGGGAAAGTACGCAAAACAACACTTCAATTCATTGCCCTGCATCGAGTTACTCAGGGAAGAAGGCAGGCTGAATTCCTGTTTGAAAAGCAAAACTGGAAACTATTTTGTAATAACGYTGTCTCAGTCTTTCATTTTGCAAGCTCTCAGACGTGCCAATGCACAGTTGCAGAATTRTTTTGCAGCTCACAATTCACAGACGTGAACACAACATCCCATAGTTTTTAACTCACATACCCCCTCAAACGTGCAGCACATTGTAGCAGCACACGTGAAAGACTGAGAAGGACAAGTTATGTTCCGCTATCAGTTGCCCCTTGATTATTATTCTCAGACTASAGGCAAAACAGGGTTGAGGCAATCTGAAGATGAAATTGCAAAATTAAGGTTGTAAACAGAAACAGCACTTAGCCATAACACACTTGCTTTTGTTCAGGTCAAATAAGCAAGAAGTCTAATACAAGCAACAATTACAGGTCCTCGCTATTTTTTTCAGTTCAGTGTTACTGGTGGCAGGGGGCTGTTAGCCCCAAGTTTGGCTACTTGAGGTCTATGCTGCAGCTTTCTCCTGACTTCACTTTGTTAACTCCTTTTACCTCTTGCTAGTAAATTACTGAAGTAATTTACTTTTACTTTACTCATCAGCTGTCATTASAAATCTAAATGCATTATCTCCAATGGGGGTTCAGGAGAAAGCTGGAAGTCAGAAAGTTTTAGCTCCCTACRTGCCCATCCTTCCTCTTTCTTTTARTATGTTATGCAACTTTTCACGTAGGGAAAAATCATAACTRCGCATTTCTGAGAAACATGCTACGTTATGACTTTCGAATGGAGCAACAACCCATTTTCATAAYCTTCCCATGCTACTCAAGAAATTGTACCAATTAGTTATTGCTGCATTAAAAAACAAACAAACAAAAAAAMCCCCAAACCACACACAACAAATCTCCAAAATCTTTCCACAACTGATTTTAGAATTACACGTTGAAGAATGAAAGGTGCAACATCACCAAATCCCTCTCGGCATGAGGGCTGTAACCTCAACATTAGCAGCAAGTCGGAGTGAAGCAGTACTTCCTAAAACTTCTATTTTAACAAACTAAGTTTGGCTTTCAAATTGCAGTTGTGTTAGGGGAAAAAAAAACCCTGAGACAGCCTGCATGTGTCTGGAAACACCCAAGTGGCTTTTTATCCAGCTGGACCATGGTAAACAGCAAGGAGACACAAAACCTCTGCTYTTATGATGGTTTCATTCCTTTGCCTTCCACTCTAAACCAGGAAGAAAATGTAATTCTCTTGCAGCTCCCCTGAAGAGCCTCCTGCTTTCCTACAGACAAGAATTCCCATCAAATCTTTRTATTTGTTTTTAAGTGATACATGAATGAAAAAATCCCCCCAAAGCAGCAGCCTTCTGTATTACTCAGTGACATACCATGATTTATTCCTGTACTTCTAACAAACTTGGTATTCCTGTCCAGCAGGATCAATAACTGGCTTCTCTTTAGGGGTRATCATTTTAACAGCACTAACCCTGAACACACTACGTGCGTGCGTATCTTTAAACTGCTCATTAGATTTTCATTCTTGCCCTCAATGCCTCTTCTTATCCTAGGAAAGCGCATTAATTCCGTGGCATATCAGAAAAATTAATCAATCCTACTGTCCCTGGTAGAGGTATTTCCCCACTAACCTTTAAGCCAAGACTCTGTAACTGGTCARTTCAGCTTAAAAGGCTTCAGTGACCCTTTGGGAGACCAGACACCTCGTGCAGGAAAAGTCAGATGTGTAGTTTCTTGGAAAGAGCCTCAGCCGATCAGCGTCGGTGTTACTACAAATTTCTCCTTTGTGTAAAAACAAGGTTAAAAATATCTAAGGGGACTGTGCTACTGCTGTATAGGTTGATTAAAATAAACAGTAACGACCCTGTTCAGAGTTCTCCAAGTGAAAAGATAATAATTAATAGATCACTTCRACAGGGGACTTTTAGTCTGCTTCCGCACTCTGCCCAGGAGCTTGGCAGGTTTGCCGGGAAAGGGAATTCAAACAAAAGCTGCGTTTTCTTTTTGGTGGAAAATTTTCTCTAATTTCTCACTTTCAAATGTGTTTGAACTGTGCAAGGCTCTCTTATAAGGCTCTTATGCTGCAGTCCACRGTGAAGAGCCTTAGACCATGGAAAACAGCGTAAGAATGATAAATGCAAGCACACACCACGCATACCCATTTTCATGCTAAATTACAGGGATCAATAAGACATAGGTTAAAGAAATATTTAGCAATACGATGACATAAAAGGCCAGACTGCAAACACCTAGACCAACTGCTGCTCTCGGGGAGCCTCCTTTGACTACAGTGCTTGTGTACACAAGTTCTCAGTACACAAAGGGATGGCCTACATTGCAAAATATATACACTCTGTACATATATGTAGGCCATGAGTCAGTACAAAGGCAGCTATTCCCAATATTCAGAGACATTTCATCAGAAGATATTTGCCAATTCCAATCTGTAAAAGCAGCAACAGATCCAGAAAGCAAGAGGATTTATTTCAAAAAAATACAGGGACAGGCCAATTTTAAAAATGGAGAATAAAAAAAAWAATACCAAGAACCCAAACCATTAAATCCCTCTCAAATCTTTATCCTCGTTTAAAAAGGCACAGCTAACGAGACAGAAGAATGCGGCATTGTYCAAAAAAAGCACTGATTATTTCCAAGATCAGAGGGCACCCCCTGCGATCCACGACAAACTTCTTCTTAGGCATTAGAATAAATTTGAACAGGTCAACTCAGGCAGAAATTATCTTGGTGGGTCAGAAAGCAGTAATGAAATTAATGTAATTCTCATTTCTTATTCAGAATTATATTAGAAGCTTGAAACCTGCAAAATTATCTTGTTGCTGCCAGGATAAACATCTTTATTAAGGACATCTGTGAACCCTAAGGTAGACTTTTTTCCTAGTGTCTATAGGAAATGCAAATGCTTGACTTTCTTTTGAACTTCTGTTTAAGGGTGGATTTTAATTCTTCTGCCGTGCCTCCAATATATGTACAATATATTATGCAATTTATTTTTAGCATCACCAATGTGCTAAAATAAAAATATAAGAATTAATTAATTTATACCTTTCAAGGCCAGCAAGGCAATACCACTTACTAGTGCCAGATTACTTCAAAAACTGCCTTCTGTCTGCTAAAACAATGAAAATTACTAATTTGAGTTTAATTCCAGTTTTGAACACCCTTAAATCTCCACAAAAAATTACCAAGTTTCATTCACATGCACACGAGCCCTGGGAAAATGAATGTTCCTTCTTCCCCACCTGTAGCCTCTGAAGAGAACACTCCCTGTGAATTGATAGGAAAGAACATTCTACAGAAGACAACAAATGGTGAAATACTACAAAAATGTTTTCAAGATACGAGTAAAATAACTGTTATGGTACAAGGCAAATTAATTTGATGGAAGCTGGCAAGTGATGTGCTATGAAAGACTGTTTATATCTTAATGCCTATGTCAAAACTTGCACAGTGACACTTCTGCTTTCAAATTTAAACTGTAAAAGAGTGAAACCATCTTATAGTAATTAATTTTCAATGTACCTTTCTTCTACTTTTGAAATACTTGAAGATTTACTATCTAGTCTAGAGAGGGATGGTTATTTATCAGTTCCAAACTGATAAGGTTGTAGCTAATGATGTTAATTTCTGAAAAGTCAAATGGCAATTCCGAACTGTTAAAGTAGTGCATGATAAGGTTATCTRTAATTACTCAGTAGAGTATGTAGTGCCAGTCCCACTGCCTTTAACATAAAAATACCACCCTTCAAGGACATGTGGCTATTGGTTCTAACAAGTACACATACCTCCATTCTACACTTTTCTAACCAGGATGCAGAAGATCACATCCAAGCTCGAACTCCACATGAGTCTTCTGCTCAGCAGTACATATCATGCCAACCAAAAAAACACACACAAAAAAATTATGCCCATTAAAAAAATAACACCATCAGACTGTAAGGACAGAGATCTGAAGAACTTTTATAGTCACTCCTGAAAAACAGTAGAGCTCAAAGTTCAGAAGCAGGTAAGATATAAGAATAAAGTCATGTTTTCTCTTAAGAATCACTCACATCGGACATTAGGAAGAGGTTCTTCACTGAGACGGTGGTCGGTCACTGGAAGAGGCTCCCCAGGGAAGTGGTCAGGRCACCAAGCCTGACYGAGCTCAAGGAGCATCGGGAYGATGCTCTTAGTCATATGGTTTAGTTTTAGGCAGTCCTGCAAGGAGTTGGGCTCGATGATCCTTATGGGTCCCTTCCAACTTGAGATACTCTACGATATCGTAATCAAAGTGTAGTACATAATAGGCTGGAAAAACTGCCAGTTCATTTTGTCATGAAAATGGGCAAGTGTTTATTTAATTCACCTCCATTATCTCTCAGGTGGCCTGTCTCCCAGGTTTAAAGACCAAAACCAACACTAACACCAGAAACTTGATCCATCTTCTATTTACAAGTGAGATGTTCCTTACTAGTGCGTAAAAAAAGTCTTGTTGAGCTACACATTATGTTTATTGGTGTTTTGTTTTGGTTTTTTTTTTTTTTTTTTTTTAAATACAGTTAGCCAATAGAAATATGAAACCACAAAATAATTATTTGAACATTTTACGACCCTGAGCTCAAGTCCCAAGAGTGAAAAAAGTTTGACATTATTAGTGTTCTGGAGTGCCTCGCTGCAAGTTGCATATTGTTTTATCATATTCTCAAAGGTACATTACCTACATACTCTGCAAGTAATAATCAAACCAAAACCACTCTCTTTGCACGAATAGAAACAGCCCTGCACAACAGCGCATCTCTCAAACTCCCAAAAAAATGGTACCCGACCCCACTGGCGGTCACAGCATTGGTAATTATAACGCAAAGAAATAGGCAACAAATTAAATATATTAAAAAAATACTAATCTTTTCAGCTCAGAGGTAAACTTGGTCTATCACTTACTTGGCTAAAACCGACAAAACCTGTCAAAGGGAAGCACTATCTTTTAAACTGCATCCCCTGAGCTCTACCTTCTCCTCTCTTCAGTACACTGAAATAGCTATTACATGCTCAAGAGACACAACAGGGCAAAGACAAAAACATCCAGATGGACTGCACTGTTGAGATATGAACKGATTTCTCAGTGATAAAAGCCTAAATTCAGCTTGAAGGACTCTTTCCGAAGTCCCTAATTTAAGTTTTGGTTGGGAATACAAGGTGGGTGAGAGTAACTTTTGATGTGCGTAGCAAAATACAAATTAGGCCATCTAAGAAGTATCTGAGCTGTGTAAATAGGAGGCTCAATAATTCAGGCAGGCATGACAACACAAAACAGATAATCACCACACCTTTATCCAGAAAGATACGTTAGTCTGAGATAATACACTGAACAAACAAGCTCAYGCAGCTAATGCCTTTAGTAAGGATAAGGCACTGTCCGGTGGACTAGCAATTTAAGCTCCWGGAAAGATGCTGTCCTTTAAACTGCCTGTCTTAGAATGCTGACCTCCCGACTGTGTGGTAATTCTGTTGAWTTTCCCCCCTTAAAAATGCAATGTTAAAAATTCAGTAAAACTTTGCCTTAGGCTGTAAGATGTTTTGGGGAGAAGGAAAAAAAAAATAATTTAGCCCCACTTTCCAGAAACATTCAAACCAAACCCAAAGTTGGTATAATTTGTCTTTGCTCTACTTGAAGGAAGCATTTTAGCAACACAAACCAACCCCTTAACTYACTAAATACAGTAAAGCTTATACAAAACATTATGCTTAGTTTGTCAACATAAGCAGAAAGTAGTAAACAGCTGAATACATTCCTTAGTGTTGCACAAACTCTGCAGGTGTGCATGCCATGCAAATTTAAGCAGAAGTGAGAAGCCACAGCAAATCTCAACCTTGATTTTCCTGCCTTTCGTAACACCCGTTTTCCTTTTCTTGCTGAAATAKGTGCTTTGTAAGATATCACATTGCAACACTTTTAGACCAGTATGTCAGCTTTCGATATGTTTGTCCCCGATAATGAGGAGAAGCTGTTGACATCATGTCACATTATGTCAGAATGTTAAGCGGGTTAGATAGTTTAATGTTCTTCCACAGAAAGGAAGGTCATAAGTCTCGGAAGGAAAAAATACAAGGTGTATCACTGCTATGAACTAGGTAATAGAAAAAAACCGTTCCAGATTTTGGAATTCTGAATAGCAGCCTAATACTGTAAATTTATTGAGACGAAAATCATTTTGCAAAACTGGAATACAATTGATTTACCAAGAATTTTTTAGCATTTAAAAATCATTTAATAACAGGCCTGACCATAAAATAGTGGCACAACAGAAATGTAGGTTGCAAATGTGACGTGGAATGCATAGAACCTCCGGGGCGGACCAGCCACAGTAAATACAACAGTCATAATCATGAGTGTAAATTCACTTTCATAACTGGCTTTTTCTTCTAGAAGGTAAGAGGGTGTATATAAATATTATAGAGAAAACATTTAAAAAACCGTTGTTTTATTTTTCAGAAATGCTGGAAGGGGTTTCAGCTCAGTCAAAAATGAGTAGGTTTGTTGGGCCAAAGCTGCCCTTTCTGGTTCCTAAAGTTTCCTATGCTTGTTATGAAAAAAAACAACATTAATGATTAGGTGGTAGAAAATGGTGAAAAACATCAACTAAGGAGCTAATTCGCAAYAGACAGAGGACATGGTGTTTCAAAACACAGTGCTTAACAGCATTAACTTTGAGGAAGTAATGCTAGGAAGAATTTCCACCATTTCTGCTATACCTTGAAAAAAAATTAATCCCATTAGCCACAAAACCCCAGTTCATTACCAAGCAGAACAGTAAGTTTGACATCTGCTCATGAGGATCTCTGGATGTATAGTTTGGTGGGATTTAATTTAAAAAGCAGCACAGAAGAGTAGGAATTTTAAGGAAAAGAGGACTTACAGTACATTGCCTTGGGCCTCTGTCCTCACTGAAGGTGGCAACCAGTTCCTAGATTGCATAATGCTGCTATATTTAGTTTTAGTTGAACAGAAATACAAATCTGAAAAAATAACAGCTACTCACCAAACAGATACATTTGGCATTCCAGCCCACCATCCCTGCACTAACTTGTCATTTCCCCCTCATTGCCTCCCAGGATTATGAAACAGTGACATGCCTACAATTCAAAGTTTCCTATCCTACAACTGTAAAACTTAGATTTGCCAAAAGTATGACTACGACCCCTAGAAATCATCCCATAATTTTACGCACAGTACATTTATGGGACAGAGCTTCACATGGTACATACAGTGCTATCAGCATTTTCTTAACAATGCAACTGAAACACCRTTGTCTCATTCAAACTTCTCTTCTCACTCTTACAATCAACCAGTCGGAAACACCACATTTATGATCTCACTTAATTCCCCTCTCCTAACAACTCCAGGAATTCCAAAAAGCAAGCTGAAGAGCAGCATTTGATACAGTCCCCAACTTAAAATCATACCATGAAAAGCCATTAAAACCAGCTCTCCTACATAAAGAGAAAAGATGCTTGGCTGACTTGAGATACTTGATTTCCTCTCTGCTGTCAGATCCCTCATCCTCTTGTGACTCTCTATTCCCAAACTAGCGGGTCCCTACGTGTAAGGGGCTCCCTTTCTAACCCATCTCATACCTCACTCCAACTGAACTAAAGAAAACCTGTGGAGCAGGAATACGTTATCCCACCATCCTTGTCCAAAAAGCTTAAGAGAAACTGTGAAGAGGGAAACGTAAGGTTTAAAAAAAAAAAAAAAAAAAAAAAGTCCTACTAAAATAAATTACGTAAAGTTCTGAAATCAACATCACTTTTGACGCAACCTTTCCAGAGACCTCTTGGGTTCCTTTCTTCTCTGAAGCACCTTTTAAGTTGTATGGTTGTAAGAATAACTTTAACTATAGAAGCTATATGCATCTTTTAAGAATCACATTTTGATGATTATAAAAATTTATCTATTATACAACATAGGTCCAGCTACACTGAAAAAATTACACCGCTTATTGAAATACATTTCATTTTAGAAACCGACTACTAAATAGGTCTATACAAAAAACTCTAAAATAATTTCTGTAGTAAAATAAAGAGTGTGTTAGGAGAGCTACACAAACAAGAAATTTTTTTGTCTTTCTTTATAATGCTCAGATATACTGTGATACGTGGCTGGCTCACTCCATAGCCGGCACCAAAAGCTGAAAAGAATCCATTACGATACACAGTGATACAATTAATGCTCTGTATTAATCTCACAGCCTTTCCGATTAGTACAAAGAAAACCAGGCCTATCTCCTCTTTGAGGAGAAGTCCAGGATATAAAAGCAAGCATACCTCATCAGCTGATATGAAATTATAAAATTCCACAAGTCTCAGTATCTGAAATTTATAAAAGTCACCAGTAAAACGCAAGCAAATTGGGTTTGAGTCCTGTTGGTTCCCAGGTTCAAACGAGCACTGCTGATSCAAAACAGGATTTCCTTGTTTGTTAACTGATTCAAAGGAAAAATTAGGACCGTCTGCTGGGGCTAAGAGAAAGACAAAGATCCTCACCACCTAACCCTCTGTACTTCCATGAGGGCATGTTTCCATGTGCATAAAATGGGAAAATAGCTGGCAGGAAGCAAAGATGTTAGTGGTGCTGTGCTGAACTGTTTTTTTCTGCCAGGTGTCGCAGAAAGTTGTCCTCACTCTGGCCTCTGTGATTTAAAGGCTCACTCTTAAAAAGAGCTGGAGGAGGGGGTAAATGAGGAACCGGGGGGACCGGGAGATGATGTGGATGGTGAGGATGAGGATGTAGGTGAAGGTGTGAATATGGGTGGGGAATGGGGCGTGGAGGAAGCGTGCTCACGGGGTTCAGGTTGATAGGTGGAGTTGGGGTGGTGGGTGTGTTCACTACAGCAGGAACTGTGGTGGCAGAAGTCGTGGACAGTGGGATCTGGACAGCAGTTGACACGTTGACGGGGCTGGTAACACGGAAACACTTCTCCTTGTGTGCCTTGAGCATGTTGGAGAAGCGAAATCGCTGGCCACACACGTCACATGGGTAGGGCTTCTCCCCTGTGTGAGTTCTGCGATGTCTCTTCATGTTTGGGCGGCTGGTGAAGCTCTTCCCACAGATTTCACAGATAAAGGGCTTCTCTCCTGCCGAACACAGATTCGGCAATCAGTTAAGCACAGAACATCTGCTAATACTTACTTCAGCATACTTACGCAAACAAACTGCATCCTACAAAAGCTACTGTGACTAGTACCTTCAGCAAATAAAGAGACAGCTGTTCCACAGAAGTCCTCAGTCTTTATGAAATCCTCTCTCATTTTTGGATTTTGATGCACGAGGCAATCTTTTATAAGGCTTTGGCAAAGGGTTCCTTCAGACCAAAATAACAAGGAAGTAAGCCTAACCTCTCATTTTCCCCCACAGTGAATCACAGGACTACAGACAGTTAGATTTAAGTTAATGTATTAACCTTTCCTGTCTGATTGTCTAGGTTGGATAACAGTTTTGATCCCAAATTCCAAGGAAGGGAATACAGCTGGAAGTATAGGAAAGTTTTTGTCCTGGAGGCACTTGTGCTTTTCTTTGATAAGTTCTTACCAGTGTGTGTTTTCATGTGCTCATCAAAGTACTGTTTCATGTTGAAGTCTTTGCCACACCACTGGCACATGAACTGTTTGTGCCCAATGTGGATGCTCATGTGGGAACGCAGCTGGTACTTGTACTGAAACCTCTCATCACAGTTCTGCAACAGAAAAACAGCAACCCATGATATTCAAGCATCACACGTCAGGAAGCAAGGCAGTCAGGGGACAGCACTCAAATGTACTGTGTGAAGGAGTCAAGAATACCTGAACTAGTACTCACACAAACGCAGAATTTAAATTATTTAACGAGAGCAGAATTTGGTCTRTACTAAAAGGTCTGCTGGCACAAGAGCCTTGGCAAGGAGCGTGGAACAGYCACAACCTTTACTTGAGACAGCTGTTGGCAAAAGCCCGGCAGAGACACGGTTATGCCAACAGAAAAGGGCTTCTGTTGGCTTAAGGTATCATTTGGAGGTTTTGCAGCTTTGCCAGCGATCTCTGCTGGGCTACCGCACRCCTCCACTAGAGGACTCTGCTCACGCAGCAAAACCAACAGCAGCTCTACGGCAGGCTTGTTTTTCAGCAAGACGGTCTGTTTTCCAGCAMTTATTTATTGGTATGAGGTAATTTCTTGCCCTGCGAGTCTTATCCCCAAGACTACTCTGGCTGCGCTACCGCCATTACCGCTACGTGTCTGGCTGGAGCTGTGCCCCACTTCGTGGACAGGGTGAGCCACCAGACCTGCCCGGGGAACAGGAAGGGCTCTGCACCCCCTCTGCCTCCCTCATGTGATACCCACAAGCATCCCCATCAGACGACCGAGACATTATCTGCCCCAAACATACCACCGGTAAGTCTGTCCCATATACGGTCTCCTTCGCGAGGGCAGGCGTAAAATTACAATCGCAAACGCACCTGAATGCATCAGTGAGATACTCTCCCCCATCCCAACGCACACACACTCGGTTTAAGACATGCAAATTCACAGCACTGTCTTAGATCTCGCAGCACTGTCTTAGATCTCAAGAAGGTAATAGTTTGCAGCGAGGACAATAGTTTTTCCCACAAGTGAAAAGCAAGCAGTAATTTGTTTATTTTCACTGTCGCCACTTCTATCTGTTTCACGTTACTGGGCAGGACAGGGAGGATTAACGTAATTTGCATCAGGCTTTGCTATGAACACGGAGGGAAAACTAGGATTCAAATCCTGCTGTAGTGTGTACTCATTGAGAAAAACATGACAGCCAGCAGTAAAAGCAAACCAAATACCTATCAGTTTGAACTGCTGCTAGATGGACTCCTGTGGTGCTCTCCACATGGAGAAGAATTTCCCCCAAATTTTTATGAAACTGCACCTCATTTACACGTGGGTCAATTCAGTTTCCACCTACATTCCCTACTGACAGTGTTACTTATTTTATACCTTATTCTACCGTATCTAAACATATTAACAGTTGCTGCCTCACCTCACATCTGAAAGGTTTCTCTCCAGAATGCTGTAGGGAATGTACTTTGAGAGACATACTGCGTTTGAATGATTTTCCACAGGTTTCACATGTAAATGGCATGTCCTTTGTGTGTGCTGCAACACAACAGTACATTACAGAGGGTCATTCAAATGCAAACAGTTCTTTAACCAATTTTTTCCTCCAACTCTGAGCAGCAAAATGATTACTACTGAACAGCTTGTAMGTATATAGACATATGTACACACATACGTATTTTGCTTGCTGCCCACTACTACAGACTTGAACTTTTTGCTAAGGATAAAGCTCAGACAACTGAATTTGCCTTTTTTTCTCCTCAAAACAGCAATTATGAGTTAAGAACCACGAAGACACGTTATGAGGCAGAACCAACAGAAGCGCCGATCAATAACTCACCAACCATGTGTTTCCGCACGTGGGCCATGGTGTAGAACTTTTTTTCGCAAATCTCACAAGAGAATTTCTTTTCTGCATATCCATGGACAATCTTGATATGTTCATGGAGGGACCAGAGCTTCTTGAATGACTTATTACAGGAAACGCACTGAATGAATGGGATAAATAGAAGGAAGTTTAAATTAGAAAGACTCAGTGATTCAAGTTTGTGGAGTTAAGCCAGTATCTTCCTCTTGCATGACAAAAAGAAGCCCAAAACAAGACAAAATGCTGTATTCAGACTGTACTTCAGCTTACATTTACTGTTTCACACTTGAAACAATTCCACTAAGAAAACCCAGATCAAGCAGGATTAGAGAGGATATTGACACTGCATTTTGGTGCCACCTGAAGAGCACCACAGCCACTGCACTGACTTATTTCCAAAACACCACAGCATGTAGTGCTGGATGCAGCCCTCAAGGAGCTAACACAGAGAAGACAACTTCACAGGCACCGATGCTGCTGGTGTGGGAAGAATCCAAACCCCTGGTGTGGGAAGAAGCCAACAGAGGTGGAGGAGGCCAACATCACCAAGTTGCCTTAAACCCACCTACACATCCATCCCTGTCTTTCACAGGAGCGCTGTGACCCCTCAAACTCCAGGTCTAACAGCCTGGGAACGAGTCAAAGCTCTCTCATCCTTTTAGCTCTACACAGAAGACAGCTTCCATCTTGCAGCTCTTGACCATGCGGAGAGTCTGGTTCATACAGCAAAGCAAGTTGTCACCTCTGTCTTTCGTGTTCTGATTCTTCATTTATATGTATCAGTAGCACTATAGGTCTAAAATGACCGTATGCAAACAACGCTTTAATCTCTTCCCACAACTCCTGTGAAATGTCCAGAAAATCAGCGATGAGCAGGATCCAACGGCTTTCAYGCACCTCTCTTTCCCAATAGATTTAGTTCTTGCTAAAGACTTGATAACAAAAATCTTTGTACAATTTTGAAAATTCCAGAATAACCTTAGTTGTGAAACTTGATAGCAGACACATATGTGAGGATACCAAGTAATTTTCATCTTTGAAGCGAAGAGGAAGGAATTGTGGCTTGTTATTTTTTGTTAGTTGTTGGGGTGTTYGGGGTTTTTGGTACATCTCCATTTTTCTGCCCATCAATCACTCTCCTTCCCTCAAAGTAAGAAGGGTTGTACGCTGTTCACTGCAGAACTAGCAAATACTATGCCTTCTGTCAACTTGAGTTATTTCTTCTCTGCACAGAGAAGTTGTGCTCCTTCCATAGCGCTTGAATCTCTGCAGGCCTGGAAACTCTGGTACACCGCTCACCACGCTGACTCCAAGGAGATCCTCTGCCTCTAAAAGTACCTACTTGGAGGCATGTCAGGAACAAACTTAGTCTTTGGGGGAAAAAAACCCTAGAGAATAAAGCAACGCTAAGAAATGATCAAAAATCCTTTGATTTAACGTTAAGCAAGCCCTTGAAGCAGTCAGTCTACAGTTTAATTGACGATCAGCAGCAAGTAATTTAGATCACTAATACTGAGACCTACTACACAGAGAGTCTAAGATGACAACAGAAATTCTGTGAAAGAGCTAATTTTGAAAGGATGAAAACCAGAAATTACCTGGAAAAACATATATATTCCATCACGTAGATGAAAAATATAGAGAGGAGCCCGCCATGTTTATCAGTTCAATTACCACTTACATAATGAAACAATTTTTTTTCCTAGACAAAGCTCCATATCCCTCTTGACATATTAAACCCTACATTAATGTAAAACTTTCATATCCCCTTACTCCTTTTGCCAAGTGCAATAAAAACAAATTAGCAGGCAGCTGTGAAACACATTCCAAATGTCAGGACAGACAAAAATAATTGTTGAATATATGCTTATACTGAGAACTCGAAGATGACTAGCAGTGCTTCTGGCACTAGAGATATTTGGGAAAGTTTCTGGACCTGATTCTTCTGGTACTGGATATAAAACACAATTTCTTCTTTCCTATTACTTTTGGACATAGGAATGTAACCCCTCAGAAGCATATGGGTGCATGGATTACAGGATGCTTCTCCATTCTATACCACATACAAACTATTCATGAATTCCTCTTTAAAGTCAAAAGATTTTATGCTGTGAATGAGCCACCTGGATGACAGGGCATTCCTTAAATTTACCTTTAAATGTTCTCTCCTACACTACACTTGTGAAGTATTTAGTTCAAAAACTAAAAGGACATATTGAAATGTTTATGCATTTTACTAACTATGCTCAAGGCTCATTATCTTATATTATACTCCTTCCTTCAGTCTTCTGCCTATGAGCTGAAACATAAGGAAAAATAGCCGTGTTATACAGAGCTGCATTTGAGTCTTACAGCAAAGAGAAATTGCAATAAATATTTCAACTGTTTCCCACACAGTGGGAATTGAATACCAATTCAGTTTAGCATTTAAGCAAACAAACAAACAAAAAAAATCTTAAATCTTTCTGGTAMAACTCATTGGACAGACAAAAAACTTGTTGCCCTAAAAACTCTCAACATTTCAGTTCSGCAGAAATTGAACTCAAGCTGCTCCACGCTGGCAGCGGGATTATTTCAGAAGTAGGTGGCAACACTGTGCCTAGTTTAACAAGGCAAAAAAAGCACGTTCGAATCACCATATAAAACAACAGTGCCCCCAGWTACATGAGAACATAGATGCCTATGAGCAAAGTACAAACCACAGATGAATCAGAAAGTCTGAAACTCTTTCCACAACTTAAACTTTAAAATGGTTCTATTACAACACAGGCTTCCATTGTTGTATAAAATTAAAAGCTGCAAATCTTCCGGTGAGAAAGACCAGACATCTTTATATTATCAGTGAGATTTACTGAGCTTTTTGCACTGGGAAAAGGGCAGGCTCACGAACAGATTTACTTGCTGAATTCATACACTTCCATACGCATACATGAACACTACCGTAAATTACTTGTATATAATTGCCTCAGTAGGATTTTTAGAAGTTACATTTTAACACAAGTTCAAATCCTGACTTCACTAGCTTCTTTCTCACCTGCTTGCCTCTCCGGTATTTTACAAATTTCTGATTCAATACCAGCGAAGTGCCGTAATTCCGTTCTCTCTTGAAACCTTACCTGGACACACTSTGTGACTGAGTTTCAGGACACTGAAACACTTTGAACTTTAAAGCTAGCGATAGCTGCAGGCGCTCAGCACCTGAAGAAGGAGGGTTTATCCTGTCAAAGTACTTCACTGCAAATGCACTTGTTTTCAGGCCAGTTACTCTTGAGTCTGACATTTGTTAAAGTAGCTTTGTGTTTTCCCCAACTCGTAGTTAAATACTAGAGTAACTCTGCTAAAGCAGATGTCAGTTGTACACTCTGTTCCCTGCAATTTACTTCTTTTGGAAGACACCAAAGCGTTGATACGTAGAGACAAGGTCTCGGTCAGAACCTGGTCTGCGCAAAAGATTTCCCCCTCTGAAGTGTCCGCTAGCCGTATCCAGGGCACGACAGAAGGTATGGAAATCTGGCAAGCAGGTGAGCAAACCTACCTGGATATTTTTTTCACAGTCTGTTTGCTGGTGAAGGGACAGCTCACTTTCTAGAACAAATTTCTTCCCACATTTGTCGCAGATCTGCATGCGCCTGTGAGTGACGTTCATGTGCTTCTCCAGGTACCAGCGTGTGTTAAACACCCTGGGGCACTTCTCACAGGTTAAAGTCTCCTTCTCTTCACACTTTGATTTCTGCACAGGTGCCTTGGGCTCCTTTGCAGCTTTCTTCTTACGCTTGGGGGGCTCCACACTCTTTCTACGACCCCTTGTAGTTCTGGGTGATGGGGATGTTGTGGCTGCTGCAGCAGATGCAGCTCTCCTTGTTCTCCTTTGTGCAACACTAACTTTTTCCACTCTTTTCTCTTTTTTCTTCTGCCTCTCATTTTCCTCATCATCATTACTGTCTTCAGTGGCCTCTTCCCCACTGTCACCCTCCTCTTCCTCACTGCTGGTCTTAAGAACAGCAGTCTCTTTGGACTGGGAGGGGACACCCTTCTCCCCTTTTGATACATTTAATGTTTGGTTGTTAAGGTTTACCTCTACTATAATCTGCTCCCTTTTGTAAGTCACTTCATCTTCCTCCTCTTCTTCCTCCTCAGAGTCGTCAGAGTTTTCTCTATCTTCTTTCACAGCCCGGACCTCTCCTACCGATCTGTTCTCCCTGAAATATGGCTGCTCCTCTCTTTCATGGAGATGTGGTTTACTCATTTTGCTGTCCACCAACACAGAGTAAGGACTTCCTGACTCTCTCTTGTATACTTTGGTGGACAGATCAAGTTCCTGGCTGGCACCATGATAAAACGTGGGTGGCACTTGACCACGGCGACTGTCCTCTTGCGCCATCCCTGCTACATGCGCGGCACAGTTTTCAACCAACTGTTGGCAAGAATTGGCTGTTTGACTCATTTGGGGGGCCCTGATTCATTGAGCACCTTTACTCCCAGAAAACCAAGTAAGCAGCTTTAAATCAGGATGGACTCTCAAGACCGATGCCTGTTCCATCTACACAGAATGAACAAAATATGATTCTCTGCTGGTGTTTAGCACTGATGTGTAGGTCACAGAATTCTGGTATTATGGCAAGAGCAGAGCAGTAGTAATTATTCTTCTGAAGAAAGTTGCCAACGAACCGTTGAACATTTTATCTATAAAAGACAACAGAGAAAACAAAGTTAATTAAAAAAAAAATCACTAAAATCTCCAGCAAATTCTTTTGTTCTGAGTTTGTACAACTGGGGTAAAGCACAGGATATATTATCTATGAGCCGTATCTGCTTGGGGTGGACTGTCCTATAGCACTGTCTCAAGCAAAACTGGCAGGTAGGTACAAAGATGTGCACCTTTTGTGGGGATCAGAACTGGTAYTAGACTCCCGAGATATGGAAATCAAGGCACGCTATCCATTTCAAAATGAGTACTCTCCACCCACGAAGATCACCACCACCTGCCTCAACGCTGGGCCAAGATGCTGATCTGTGTTTCTCCTGGACTCTCAGGAGCACTGATGGCCCCAAGACTCTGCTCTACTCCCATACGCCTCTCCATCAAACAAGGTGCATGCCTACACAGAAATACCTCTTCTCCTTCTGTATCTCCCAAAAGAAGCCCATCCTTACACAGAAAGGGGACATATTATACCAAACAACATTCCATTAACGTCGATATGCATGAAGAATTTCAATGGAGACATTTTCAACTCGAGGCACTAAATCAGATTAAGAACACCGTGTCCCCTGCTTGTTTCCACCTCAGAGATCCCTCAATACAACCTCTTGATTTAAGGCCCTTACTCTTTTGTCTCATTGTCCCTTCCCCCAGCTACTTACTCCTCAATGCAGTAGCCAAACAATAACAATACTACATTTGCCCATCTAAATTTCACTTGCAGTTATCCAAGTTGGAATTTGACCAGGACACTGTTACTTCCTCTTGCAAAAAATGCCACGTGATCCCTAATGAATACAAGTAATCAAGCCCTCGCATCTGTTTTTCACCAGGACAATTACATTTTGGTAGCACAGTACTGCAACATCAAGCCAAGATTTTTGGCTGTGCAGATCAAGTCAGAAACACATTGGAACTCCTGATCAAACGGCATACTTGGAACTAAACCTGCAACTGAAGCGTGCAGAAGAGGAGAATTAAGGACAGAACCTAAGAGACATCCCATGACTAGATGACAGAGAAGGGCCCTAACAGAAAATGGATGGATCAAGCAGCTAAGCATGAAGAAAACCGGATCCCCACTACTGGAGTCTTAAAATTTCCTTGCTGGTATAAGCTTGGGCTAAGTCCAGCASACAGGTATAAACCACTTGGATTTCGCAGAATCATACAGCCATTTTTATTAGTAGTATTCTTGGAGCAACAGTAAAAAGCAACCAACCTAAAGCACTATTACAGACATGGATTTTTATGATAAATTTCCTTCCACATCATACYGAGTTAAAATACTCTCCCCACTACAAATGCAGTAACTTCCATCCAAACRTGTTTTGATACAATTTATATACTATAGTTTCTATTTTACTCTTCCACCAGAAATTTCCCCTTTGAAGAGAATTTAATTGAACAGGAGATGAACCTACCAATGGTCTTCATGGTTTGAGTAATAAAAAAGACTGAACCTTGCCCTACAATCTTTGTGAAGTGACATGCTGGGGAAAGTGAGGGACCAGTAACCAGTCGTCTGATTACCAGCTTGAAGTTAATTAAGCAGATTCTTGAACATTCTCCAGTATTTCCAAATGCACTAAAAAAGCGCCTTGAAGATGCCTGACAGACTGACCTGCAGACAGACTCACAGCACCACAACAGCGGGCTCTATTCCCGCTGCCGCGTACTCGCTCTGTCCTCAGCAGGGTCTCAGGTCCCAGCTTCTCAGCTCCAGAGGTGAGGCAGGACGAYGAGTGCCAAGACCCAGCTGGGCCAGGAAATATGTGGAGATGGGCTGTTAACATTGGCTTGTGATCACAAGTCATATTCAGATGGAAAAATCAGTAAATAATAAAATAAACTGGTTGTGATCGCAAGCCAAAATTAACAACCCCGTACCCAGGAAGGCCCTTAGAAAGCAGTGGGCATGACGAAAGCCACTGTTTAGCTTTTCCTTTAACAAAATTTAATGAATTATTCAGAAGCTCAGAAAATCACTATGTCATGTAGAAAATGATACGCGATTATTTCCTCAGCATATTAAGCATCTCTCAAGCTGCACAAGTAAATCAGGAAGGCTATCAGAATGCTGCTGCTAGATAGCCAGAAAAAGCAAAAAACTTAGTCAGGAAAACGAAGCTTTACCTCCACCCCCCATTTACTGAATGTTGAAATATTCTCTTTCCATACCCAGCCATCATTTCACCTCTGCTCATTTAAGGAATGTTTTGTAATAAACCACTTTGTATGAACACAGTACCACTTCAAATAAAAACAACAAAGGGGCTTATTCTGAGTTATCAAAGCTATTTGGTCTTAAAACCACTTCACTCTGAAGAATCAGTAACCTACTTTCACTTTGAATACACCGCCTGCTACCCTCAAGGGACCCGCAACTTTCGAACAACATTATTTCACAGTCACACAGCTGGTAAAGCAAAGCCCTCCTTATACWTTTAATACCATCGACGCACTACTAGACTACTGACAGTTCTGAGAGACAGTAGTTTAAATACTGCCCAAAACATTTTAATAGAAGATTTTTTTCCTTAAGTTTCTAATCCCAAATGTAAGAAAGCAGCATTTGGGTGTTTTTATTTTTGTGTTCCCCCCCCTTTTTTAAAAAAAAGGTGAATCCACTTTTTTCAAAGCTGCTAAACAGTTTGGGCTCACAGAATGAATTTCAGCCATACTACAAAAGGGAGCAATACAGGTTCTGATTAAAATGTAAAAAAGATACACAGTTTCAAAGCAATTTTTTAAGAAGCCTACCTAGACATCAAACTGAGGAATAACTGTATTACGACCATAGAATGAATCTATAAGGTGCACGCAACACTTAGCAATGAAAGATCACACAAGAAAGCCTACGAATATTAAAGGCTCAAACCCAGAAAAAAGTACAAACAACTTGCAGACAAACGTGTAGGTGGAGGAAGCATGTGTATGTGGGAGCAACACTTCATACAATGCTTTCGCTACTTCTAAAGAAAAACCGCATTTCTTCACATTATCTGTACTAAAAATAGAACTATTTCTAGCAGAGCGCGCTAGCACAATTACCTGCCCCAACTTTGGCTCAACAGATGCCTTGAAATCAGCACAGACCAAGTGCAATATACTCAGAGGTTAACGACTTTAAATTACATGTCCTTAGTTTGCCCTCAGAGAGGGACCAGCTTGACAGTCTGGCTATCTCCTATTTTCATCTAACCTGTGCCAAGGATGTACGATTTGACTTCTGGCAAGCATCCACCAGAAGCAGACACTGATGTAAAGAAAAGCACTGCTTCTTCCAGCTTTTGTAGTTAAGTGAAGCGGCTGCACAGTCATTTCTGCATATCGAGGCTCCCTGTGAGCTACTGACCCCCGCTCGGCCCACAGCTGTTTGCCTGCTATCGCAAAGAGGCCGCCAGCTCCGCAGACCTACACTTAGCTGCTCCTTCCTTCTGCCTGGATGTTTCTGGTGGCTCCCACAAAAGGCCAGAAGAGGCACTTCGGGGCACTCCACAACCAGCGATGACCCTGCCACTCCTGGTCAATGGGACAGTGGCCCAATTTTTTTTTTTTTTTTTTTTTTTAACCAGTTTAATTGGTGCCCATAGAAAAGTTATCAATATTAGCTCTGAAAATTGACAGACGCTGGTCTAATTCACTTTGCTGTAGGTTGGCAAGTCTAGAAGCATTGCGGGCACAAGGGTGATTTGTCTACAGACACAAAGACGGCACTGTATCGATTTATTACTTAGTTAACATCTGGAAGTTCCCCCCACTCTTCCCAGCTAGCCATAAGGACTAGAAAATTCCTTTAAAAAGTTACCCATTCCTCAGTTCACAAATGAGTGGTGTTTGCCACAGAAGTTTTGCACACACCATAAAGAGAAAGAGSAGGAAGGGTAAGAGCTTGGGGCTTTCCTGCAGCTCACCTACTTCTTGCATGAAAAGTGAATACGATGGAAAAAGAGATTGCAATAGCCAGTGTCCAACATTAAAAATGCATTAATTTATTAGCCATCCATTATTTTTTCTTTGTTATAACACAGCCTTTCCAAGACAGGCACAGAAGATAATTTTTTGTTTCTGTTTACAAGCCACTTGTATTAGATTTCACTTCCAACTTGGTAAAGTAGTGCTCGCAACCTTAATATAGCTCACAAGACATCATTATTCATCCAAAAGTATACAGTACCTAATACGTGGGGGAATCTGAGCCACAGCTAACACTGCAGCACCAAAATACCACACACCTTATACAAGCATCACAAATAATTTGCACTTCCTTTACAACACAAGACCTGTAACTTCACGCGAGACAACCCCCAAAACTTCTTTTTCTTGTCTTCAGTTTAAGAGCAGACAGATCTCAGTTTAACAGATGCTTTTTAATGGATATAATCAAGAGGCATTGTGAGGCATGAATAGGTTTTCCACTCTGCCATTTCAGTATATAGACCACTGTATATAAAACCAAGTTTAATGAGAAAGTTTGAGTATCTTGAAATTTGAAATTTTCTTCTCCATAAAACAAGACTTCTCTCAAACTACAGTTAGAGAAACTAAAAGTTAAGAAAAAAGTTATAACTATGTTATAATTAAAGGCAATGCCATTTTGCATATGCATTAACGATCTGAAGTTGTTAAGGATCCTGAACGTCTTTTGGTTGGAAGCTACAATCCAGCAGCTCCATTAAGTCCTGGGGCAACCAGATTTGCACACAGTTTACAAGCAGTGAAACAACCATATGCATAAATAAATAATTTACATTATTTAAGATGATGTGCCAGTTTCAAACTAGTCAAGTAGTTGTTGAAGAACCTACACTCAGAACAGGACTAAGGCAGGGGCTGCAGGTTGGGGGGATTGACTAAATACAGCTCCAACATTAAGCTGAACCTGGGACACGTTACAGTCTGGACACCACTCAAATTTCTAACCAAAACTGGAGCGCCAGCTCCCCTGCTTCCTGAAGCTGGGTCAAAGTTAACTCAGCAGGTAGACTTTTCTAGTACAGCTAAACCCTATGTGAGTTCAGAATTCAAGAGTGTGCGTAGCTCAACGCTTTCAAAAGAGCAGCATCATTATAAGTTAAAGACTTTCACACTTATTAGTCACGTTATTTGGATACAGAGGAGGTATTAGAACTATGATAAACTGGCACATGTAATTATTTTGAAAGGCTGATAAGCAAATGCATCATTCTGGCAAGTATAAACATAGAGGTAAATAAGAGTGTGATTCTTCACTTAGCTTCTGTTAATATTAATCAGTGTTACCATTAATCAATTTCAAGTCAGCAGACAGGACAGAAAGACAAGAAAATGCATCAGAAAAATATAATTTTCATTGCACAGATACAACTTAGCTTTCAGTATACTGCCCAGCACAAAGTTATACAGTATACTTCCTAAAAATAACAAAACACTAATGACTTCTCACTACAACTCTGCTCTATGAAATCCTGAGGTAACGTGAATTCTGAGTAGCATATTAGCAAGAAACGACTAGAGCTTGCAATGTGAAAATACAAAGTGTTTGACTAAAATGGTCCAGTCACCTATGGTTCAATACATCAGCAATATTTCAGAGCACATGAAAAAAAAAAAGTTTCAATATACTTGCACAGTTTGAAGAACAGGTGCATGAAACAGAATAGTGCACAGGCACAGCAATTCCCAGTTAGCGGGAAAACACATCTGGTACAAGTTACATCATGTCAGCGGATAGTAATCAGGACTATAACACAAGAGGGAATTATTTATATCATTGTACAATCACTCCTTTCTTGAGCATCTCAGCTGCTTTATATGCAAAAAACTGAAAATATGTTCTTAAGTGGTAAGTTTTATCTCAAGACAGAGGCACAGTCAGCACATCCTCAGAGTTTTTGCATTTCTATGGGTAAGTACTCAAGCCTGCCTTTGCCCATATAAATGCAAAATAAAAAGACTGACTGCGACTAATGATCTATTCTGTCATCTGCTAGACGTCAAGGGACAGCTTGTAACACCCACCTAAGAGATGGTATYTGTAATAGGTTCATGCTTAGTAGAGCTACAAAGGAAAGAAGAGTAATCCTATCTACTGTATCAGAAGGACAATTTTGTGCAGCTGACACAGACTCTGGGAATATGGTGTAACAAGAGGATACTCGGAAACAGCATTCACGACACAATTCCTGGGACTGTTCTGTGAAAAACAGAAAAAAATCATAATTCCCTTCTTTTCACTGCGAGCTCAAAATTCACTTGAAACAGATTTTCCCATCAACCCATATAAAAGATCAGACATAAAGTGGTGTGTGGCACTGTGGCTTGTCTTTTGGTGAAATTAAAGCTATGCCACATATTTGGGCATCTCTGTCTCAAATGGATTAGTCTTGGTACAACTAAGCAAACTGACACACACATCATAAAAAATCAACAACGTTGGCAGTAACTGAAAGTATTGCAGGGAGTCTTGGCAGGGAAACAAAAGACTGGAGAGTGAATAAATACTGTCCAATTCTCAAAGTAAAGGTCCGGGCAGAAGTATGTTCGACGGGGTGGTATATGAAAGCCTGAAGATGCAGTACAGCATCTAGACTGTCCCATATTCCAGTAATTTTTTTCGACCATTCCTAAAATAATCTATGATAGGTATCTTGCTAACTCAGCAGGCAACATATTTTCACTGTATGGAGCTGGCTATTTGCCTGTAAGTATTTAACAGTCTAATGGAAAATGAASCAGACCATATTTCCAATTCCAGAAAAATGCCTTATATAATATCCTGCAGCTAAAACATAAAAACTACGATAAAAAACCTTCAGGCTTTTTCCATTTCTTAAGATGAATTATTTGGCTGTATCTAGAAATCTGGTTTGAGGGACAAAGGCTTTCAAACCAGTGATTTCCAGAACTGTGAATCTGGAATTTTTTCAAGCATTATCTTCACAGAAAATAGTTTAAGAGGTTGCCATTTCAGAATTCAGCAGCATTATAATCCCTCAGCTTTTGCAATAAGCTGGAGGCTTTCTATCAGCTATGAACTAGTTTTAGATGACAGCCATAAACCTCAACATTTTTCTTTTACTAGGCAAAATCATCTTGGAAGAGTTCTAGTACACCACGATATACACTCAAATTAAAAGTCTAAGCCCTTCCTATTACCTTAAATATATAAAAATTAAACACCTGTGACTGAATTAGGAACTTCTCGTATTCAAATCTATTGTGTCTCATCTATATCCTTCAATGCAAAAAACTGAAAGCAAGATTAAAACAAAACCAGGTAGTTACCACTCAACAGTAGTCATCCACATGTATACACCTAGCTTTCACCTTTATTATTTTTCTGTAATTGTTTGATAATTTGAAGACATATATGAAGCAAAAAAGCTTTATATGACCACATTAACACATTAGTTGTCCCTTCAAATTTGTATAMTCATCAAAATACGTGCCAGAAGTTCAAAACTACCCACTGCTATGCCACTGAAGGGCAACTGTTTCACCCATTAGCCTACTTTTTGTTCCAAATCACTTTTTATTGCCTAGTTTTCTTCTTGTTCAGCAGCAAGATTCCTTTTTGTTTTAAAAACTCTTGCTTTCGTCATTATCTGCTCACATACCTTGAAGACTAGTAAAAAACTACACTAGGATTTTAAACTGTCCATTTATATTCACAGATGCCAGTGATGACACTTACTAAACATCACTAACTTATTTTAAGATTGCAAATGATTGCACTAACAATATAGGCTACACGCAAAGCCATATGAAAACAAAAAGGAAATCTATCATCAAGATCTGTACTTCTGTTTCCCAAAGTTAGCATTTTTCCTGCCAGAGAGGAGTGGAGAAAGACACTAGATGTGTATCTGTGTCTTTGAATACGTAGCTGGAGATCAGTTGAGAAGAGCTCAAAAAAATGTAAATGGTCTGTCCACAAAGTAAAGCTGACAGATATAACTTCCACTTGGACATTTATTCTGGAGGAAAGGTGTTTTTCCTTGGTTTAATCTGACAGCACTAACTTGGCAAGAAATAATAAACCTTTATATCCAGAATAGACTTACCTCYTCTCCTAGCAAGCCTTAAAGGAGACCTCTGCAATATGCAGAATGGAGGTAGCAATCAAGTTTTGTATTTTTTACAGAAGGGTTCAGTTTAAGAAAACTCACAGACAGGTTCACTTATTTGCTTACAGCTCTTTGTTCACCAGCCTGTACTACACATGACAGCATGTGATGTGCTCCTGTGTCATTTATCTTTTACACTGTAATAATGGAACGTTTAAAATAATCTCATCTGAGCTGAGAGCATGATGTCACACGCACACTTTACAGTCCCTCAGTCACAGTTTAATGTAGTTTTTAAAAAACATTTTGATTCACTTCCAGTCTACCAGTTTATCTTAAAAAAACTGCTAAATATTTTGGAACTTTGCTGAGAGTGGTATGTACTAGAAAAAAAAAGAAGATTTAAATAGCAAAATCTTCTTTGGCTTCATGAAGTGTGAATTTGATCTCTCTAAAAYAAAGTTTGTTCTTCTCACATCATTGGAATGTGCTTACAGATAGGTTTAAAATCCTCTCCATTTTTCATTTAGAGCTCTTTACACAATAGATAATTTTGACTTTGAAACCAGCAACAAGTTTGTAAAAACCTCCATAGCAACAAAAAAAGCTCGCAGCAGCTGCACAGCTGCCCTCCGCACAGCGGCAGATGCACTAGCTAGGGGCATGACTCACCACCTGGGAAACGCTGCACGGACGAGGATCAGCACAAGGAGCTTTCCCTTCTGTTCCTTACCTGGGCTTCTCTTCCTATCTCCTCCTTTCAAACTGCCCACAAAAACACACCTGCATTTATTTGCCTGCAGAGTTTCAGTTTTATGACTTCTAGGAGCATTTTAACTACCGAATCCCCAACACTACTCGGATCAAGCCCAGCTAACCTTGTGGTTAATACAAAGATGATATGTGCGTTCATGCAAGCACAAATCACCAGCAGAACTGCTGTCCTGGAATGATTGTTGAGAAGTGTAAGTAATCTAGTGTTGACAAAGTCTAAATGTGCCAATACCAAAACTATACTATTGTAAGTGTTTCTCCTTGCACAATGTCACAACGCTCCTGTAAACCCTGAATAACCATTCGGTACGGTTATCTTCCACCACCAATTACTGTCTTGTTTTGAGCTACTGAATCTTCTGAAACATTACACGCCGTTTGTTTTAGATGCACAATGTAAACTTTTGGAAAAACAGACCATCTCGCTTTTATAATATTTACATAATCTAACAAAGCACGTTTAGCAACACACAAATTTATCAGCTTCCAAGAAATGCTAACGAAGTAACAATACTTCAACAGAACGCCTATTTGCACATATCCTACCTTCGCAAGAAGCAACTACATTCAGCGCTCTCTCTGAAGTTACCAGAGTTAAACACGGAGATATAAAGCTGTTCAGCAAGTCTACGCGTGATCAAAACAGACACCGTACCACAGCAGCAGTTCATGTCAACCTTCACATATTTTACAGTTGCAATTCTCAAGCGTAATACTCTTCCCACTGATACAGTGGATTTTATTCCCAGTTTTTGCTCTGATTCATTATGCAGCTATGGACATCTTATCTCCGCTTTGTATTTAAATTTCCTTCTGGGCAAAGTGAGGACAATTATCAGCTAAGGCCAAAGTTACTTGTTCATTTTAATCTGATGTAAGTCTGCGTGGCTGCCAAAGGAGGCAGTACACTCTTTCCCTATTTATACGCCAACGCTGGCATTCTTCTGGTTGCAAGGCAAGATGCCTTGGGAAATCAGTCTGCCTGGAAAATAACCATTCCTTGGGATAAATATTCAGCTGGATCAGTTCTCTAGACCAGCTCACTGTGCAACTTCATGAATACTACCATGCATTACTACCAAGATTTTGCCTCCTGAAATAATCAATTTGTTCTACAGGTCCAATCTGGCTTTCACCTTCCATAAAATACCAACACAAGAGAACCAGAAGCACAATAACAAATTAGTGGAATACATCTGAGGATTATGCTTAAGAATTGAGGTTGAAAAAAATAATGTATTTTCAAGAACCTGTAGCAAACAGGAATTTTTCTCAAATGACTTCAGCCTTTGCGTAGCTCATGCTTTCATTTAAAAAGAAGTTCCTAGTGATTATGAAAATATTCTTAGACACGAGTTCTCTCTCCTTACTGACATGTTCTAATCTAAACCCACAGATTTACCTTTTAGAACAGTAGGATCAGAGTTATAGGCTTCAAGTCAAATCCACATCTTGGCAAAGGTCTGAACGAACTATCACAGAAACCGCCTCAGGACCTACTCAGTGGCGCACAAATTCCAAATCTCAGCAATGAGATGCTGTCTTTACAGCAGCCAGCAAGTTTCAGGGCGAGAGAGAGAACACATGAAAAAAAAAAMCCCAAAACTCTTCTCTTCCCTCTTGGCAAAAGGAACAACGGTTACTTAGCTTCCTAAGCAAGACAGGGAATAACATCTCAGTAAGAATCTCAGTAAGATTGGGGTTATATACGCGAAGGGAGGGTGAGAAGGGAAGAAGAGTGTCCACTGACAGCAGGGATAATTAACTTCATCTTATTGTCTGAATTTAAAGTGCTTGGACTGTGGGATAATAGAAGCCGGTTGTGCACAGGAGAGATTACGTTAAATGATTTTATAGCACCATAAGTGGGCTAGGTAATTTATCAAAGATAAGTAGAAGGCGGGATCCTTCATCAAGAAATCTGCAGGTTAGATGAAGAGCTATGAAAATCTAAAAGAGGGAAAAGAAAACAGACTGGGTTAGGAAACAAGTTTTAAAAAGGCCATAGAAAACAGTGTAATAAAGAAAGAATAAGGTGAGGGAAACACAAGAATTGGAATGAGTTTAGAAAGGTATAGGTGGAAGAAGAAAAGTGCAACAAGGTATGTGTTAGAACAAAACTGCCTGGCAAAAAGTTGCAATTAAATTCAGGACATAATTTTTCTCAGACCTTTAAACTGCAGTCAGCATGGCATTTCACTCTGACTAATAGATTTTGTCCTGCAGCTAGTAAGTGTGAAATGAATGATTCAAGACATGCACATTACAATAAAGCAAACTAGAGATTCTCAGCAGCCATTTTTACTATTACATGACATGGGCGATGAAGATGTATTAGGATATGTTTCTGTCCCTGCTAAAGACTTCTGAAGTCACATCTACACACCACAACTTGTATTTTCATAATGTCAAGCCTACTGGTGTCACAGTGCATTAAACACCTATCCCAACATAAGTCCCTCATAAAGTGACACGCAGTTAAAACATGGGAAATCTAAGCACAGTGCGTGTCACTTAACAGGGAACTTGGAGAATTTACTACAGTGAGAAAGCATACAAAATACACTGAGGAATGGCAATGCATCTGACGCCATAATTTATGTGAGAAATACCTCAAATTTGCTAGCCTGAAAAAGAAAAGAAAAAAAAGGGAAAGTTACTGGAATTAAGGATAGAGCTCCCATCATTGTATGAAACAGTGCAATTTGTTAGAAAGGACAGAACCAGAAAACCTACAGAAGTATGAGCAGGAAGGAGAGCTGCTTCTTTAAAACCTATGTAGCAAAAAATATCTGCACCAATCAGAAAATATAAATACTTCTGTCCAGCAAATGTCCAAAAATATTATAGTGACACAGCTAGTTGACAGCACTCGCTACGTGTTAGGATACTGGACACTAACAGCAATCAGGCTTTTCGTTAGAAATAACCTGCCTTCTACCATTAAAATTCACAGTTGTCACCGTATGTAATTCGTCTTCAGACAGCACTATTAAGACACATTCCATAATTCCCTTTTCATCACATAAGCACTAAAAAGGCTTAAATAAGCATGACCTGCAAGCAACTGTGGAGTTCAGAACAATTTTTACTGTTCCACGTTTACTCGTTTCCACGAGACTAGTCAGCCATAGGAAAAGCAAAGTTCTAGTGAGCTTTCTGCACCTGCAAGATTCAGCTATGCTCCAACTCAAATATTTGCAACTTTTTGTGTACAACATTCCCATAAAAGAAGGTATGTGGATTAATGGATGCTTGTCTGTAAATTTTCAACTATAAAACTTTCTGCTTGTAAAAAAAGAAAAGCTCTACTACCTTATCCTACCAGGCCATCTGTCTTTGCAGTGGTACCACAAATATTCCTCCAGAATTCCAGCTGAAAACCTTTCTGTTCACTTGTATTTAGTACCTGGGACAGAATAAAATTGGCTTAACAGGTTTTGTCTCAAATGTTAATATGGATCCTAATTCCAGTAACCTATCTTCAAGCAGGCCCACTTGCCTTTCATTATTACATTCCTAAAACCCCTTTTCCACTGAAAGAATCAAATTTCAAAACTTAAAAATACACAAACAAGAGAGCAATACAGCATAAAGTGCTGGTAGTTGCTTAGCATAGCTAAATGTTTCTCTTGAGTGAAAACTACTAGTCTGAAACCTCCTCAGGGAAGGGTGTCTGAAAGTGTCAAGGAAACTAATGCAAGCTGCTTGTGTTAATGAGTTTAAGCTGCTGGCACCAGAGCTACCGCCAGAGTTTCACTCCCTATGCAATTGTTTTTCAGGAGAGAGGAGCAACCTAAAAATCACCAATTTAAGATCACTTGGAATATTAAGCATTTGCGAAGGTCATTTGGAAATTAGATACTAGAAGTTTAGGTTATAATGAATGTTTCAACTGAACTAGGAAAGTCTGTCTGTTGTGCTTGTACTAGTTATGAGACCTACGTGAATTCTACTTAAGAGTTATAAGCAAACCCCACCCACTTTCCAAAATACTGCAAATGAAGATCCTGCAAAGACRCAAGATGGTATATAATTTTTCTCACACTTACTCACTTATAAGAGCATGTGTTTAAGCAGAGTTTGCAACTTCAAGGACAAATTGTATTTTTATTAAAATGTTCTTAAAGGCATAAAATTTGTCACCTCTAGACAAAACATCCTCTTATGTTAACACAGATTAGTTATTTAGACTTTTGATACAATAAAGGAGTTATTGCAAAGTTTGTAAAATATGTAAGCCTAGTATTTACAGTGGAAACAGTTAGAAGTTAGGCATTTAGATCCACAGAAAGAACAGGTTAAAAACTACAGACTCTTATTGGAAAACACTGCCTGAAATAATTCAGCGATGCTTCCTCAGCTTGAGGAAGCTCAAGACTTTACAGGGTGATGTCAACTGTAGACAGCATCTGCTCATTGACTGCATTAGTAATATTTAAAGTGTATAACTTCAYGATAATAAAATGACCTCCACATAAACACATTTTTTCTAACTGTTGTGGGGGGAAAAACCAAACTTTGGTATATAAGATTCTGAAAAGACAAATAGCACATATTTAGCAAAATGCAAACTAATATTGTTTCAGAAAACAAAATTATGTTCTTTAAAGTTTATTTCATCTTCCATTTAGAAGCCAAGATCTGGATCTTGCAGGGAGAGAGCTGTTTCACAGCAGAATACATTAAGAGATCAGCTGTTCTGTGCTGTAGGAATTTAACCAAGCAAGAGAATAGTTATAAAATATTTTAATACAATAATAATCCACAGAATCAGGTTGCTAGAGAACATATCAATCTTCTCAATTTGTGGTTGGTACTTCCTTCCAATTATGTCCCTCTTTTTTGTGGGGTTAGAAAGGAATTTATTCTTTGATAAGGCATATTATAGCGTGCCACAGAGAAACAGGTCACTGATGACACGCAGTTTTGTAATCACTTTAAATATACCTGTGCCTATCTCAAATATGCTGTTGGTACACCACTCTTCCATCCGACACTGATACAGCACATGACACCACGACTGGAAGACGGGATCTTGTTTACTGACAGTATCTACTTGATGCAGTTGTACGAACTCAAAGGACTCTTCCCAAGTCGTTCTTACACGGAGATCTCATGCTCTAGGGGGTATGACACCAGACAAAGTTATGTTCGATCTATAAGCAATTTCTTGTACATACAATGACTTTCCACCTTTAGATGAAATTGCACCTCTCAGTCTGAAATTTCCACATTCTATGATTCTGGCAATGAGAACAGAAAACTAATATCCCAATATCTTGCACTTGCAACAGAACCCAACAAACTGCTTTTATAATTTAGCTCCTATACATACCTAACCATTCATACAAAACTGCTGAAGAATTTACTCTCCAGAAAACGCCAAAGTTCCTGTATCAGCATTAGATGAGAAGAAATAATAATATAATCAAGTCCTTTAAAACAAATGAACAATGGCCTATAATGACAGTCTCTTTTGATTATGTAAAGATTTGAAAGGCTTTTTTTACAAATATTAAAAATGCTAAGCCACAAAACATTTACTGAACTGATATTCCCAAATACAACTGATCTCAATTACTGCAAATAAATGCTGAAGTAGCTATAAACACTAGTCGCCAAATACTAGATAAAATTATAAATAAAATCTTAAGTCTCTGACATCCTATTACATGCAATTGCCTAGTTAGAAAAATAAAAAGCCTTCATGATTTTGCACTTCTCCTTCAAACAAATACTCTCTGAAAAAGCTTTCAAAATTTCTAACCCTCAACTACACATTCACACTGTGAGTTTACTCTATATCTCAACTTTATTATCAACATCTAAATTTAAGTGTCAGCTGCCTGGGGCAGGGATGGGGCTCTTCATCCATTCAGCACAACAACCATATTGCAAGCGCTTGATTAATCTCTGTAAAGCAGAAAAAAATGCATCTTACATGCAGGTAGAAAGACAGATGAAGGGATTTCAAATAGGTACCGATGAGAACACTAGACCCATGTAAAAGATGTAAATTATCTGTTACCATAAAATATTAGATCTTTTTTATATGACATTTTCCTACTCCACAGCCTTTTTAACCACAGCAGTGTCCATAGTCCTGCAACTATAATATGCATTTTGTTAATACACACAGGATACCTCAAGAGAAAGAGCGCCCAACTTCCACATGCGAACAATCAAGCTGCAGTCAATCAGCACGGTGGCAAATCAAGGTGCACCAGACCACTCTTTACAAATCAGTGCTCACACATTACATCTCCTTTATTCAGCGCGCACACCATCATTCTCTTGATTCACCGCGCATACACCACTGTCAACAAAGCATGTGCCAGTTGCCATTCCCAGAACAATACAGCTCAGGTCATCCCCTGAAAAGATAAAAATGCACATTCCTCACATCCTTTATGTCTACAGTACTTCCCTCGCTCTGACTTAAATCACTTCTACTGCACCAGATGCCACAACTCAGTTGTGATTAAAGATACTTACATAATACTACTAAGACCAAAGAGATACATTATCTTGAAGCCTATCTTTTCATTCTAACAATACCTGTACCAAGACATCCACTGGACCGAAAGTTGCACACAAGGCAGTTAAAAATCAAAACAAAAATCAAAACCCTGGGACGCACATACCACAACATCTGTCCTGAGAGCAAAGAGAAGGGGAAGATACCTAAGCAAAAGACTGAGGAAGAGAGAAAACATCTGATTTTTTTCCCTTCACACACCTGGACCCAGCTACTAGAGAAGGTAACATTTCATTTCCCCACCTACCCAATGACAACTCCAGTCCCAGAAGCGAGTGCATTTAAGAACCCCGTTCCCTCCTAACAATCGCGGATCGCGCACCGTCGTGGCTGCACAATTATCAAGTGACAAGGAGGAAGGAGAGGGCTGCCAGTGGCCCCCACACCTCCATGCCACCACCCCGCGGGAGGGGGCTGGAAAGCAAAGGCAGAAAGCGAAGAGAGGTGTGGAAAAGCAGTCCAGCACAGCCAAATACAGCAAGATTATTTTCCCCCCCCCTTGCTTCGTGCAGCTCACCTTCTCTCCCCACCCCTCGGGCAGGTGGCACAGCCCCCTCCCAGCGGGGTGCGCAGCAGCCAGGGCAGATCCCCCGGCCCTCGGCAGCGTTCCTCCCCCGCCCGCTCCCCTCCTCCCGCGGGGGGGGCTCCCCTGGCTGCACCCGCTCCGCCCGGGGGGGTGCCCTGCCCGCACCCTGCTCCCCCGGGGGGCTGCGAGCCGGGCACGGCGCGGCCCGCCCCCCCCCCAGCCCCACTCCTTTCCAGGCCGGGAGGCGGCTCTACCCCGCTCCCTCCGTCACCCACCCCCGGGCTGGGCCTAGCGCTGGTCGGCGACTGCCGCCAGGCCCGAGGAGAAGGGGGAAGGGGATCCCCAGCCGAGCGGGCTGCCCACACTCACCCAGGCCGATCCCCTCAGGGCCGCCCCCGCCGCCTTCCATGCCGGGCGGCGAGGGGAGGGGGGCACAGGCGAGGCGGCGGAGGGCGGGTGGAGGAGGCGAGGCGGGAGGGCGGAGGGCAGGGCGGCCGGGGCCCTCCCTCTCTCCCTCCGCTCGGCCCCCTCAGCCACCGCCGCCGCGGCGCTCGAGTAG